>JAODAL010054337.1:0-24692 GCA_025379985.1 Phyllomedusa bahiana
AGCAGGGGGGTGGGCCCCTGATAGCCGTGTGCTGTTCAGCACAGAGGGGGGAGCTCCTGACTAGCCGTGTGCTGCTTAGAAGGGGGGGGGGAGCTCCTGAAGGTGTGCTGTTCCTGGCTGCGGGCTCTCGTGCTAGCGCGGCTGCAGCACAGGAAGTCCTGACAGTCGGGGAGCTTGGGGGGGACGGGCGCCTCCCCTCCTGCTAAATGCCGGCAAACTGGTCGTCGCTCTCCCTCCCCCCCCCTCATGAGGAAGGGGCGTGAGTGTTTTTGTGTTTAGGGGGATTCACATAAGCTCAGGAGCGTCGGGTGAGGCCATAGCAGTCCTACAACCCAAGGGGGCTGGATCGGGGCACAGGCGGGGTTTGTTTGGGGGGGGGCTTGTGCCCGAAAAAAAAATTTACCCTACGACCCCCCTGGAGGGATAAAAGGGTCGGGGGCACACAAGTAGGGGCAGAAAGATCTTATAAAAATCCTCGGTTAGGGTTGGGGTTTATTGCTTCTTTACTCTCTTATAACCCAGGCCCCTGCTGACCCCTTTGATTCCACCCTCTTTTTCATCAATGATCTGTTATATGGAGAATGAAAGAGTCAACAATCACAGCCTATGGTGGTTTGGATGAGCGTAATTTGTTCTTTGAAAAGTTTTTGCCAGTATTCTTTTTTCCAGTGAAGACTATTCTTGGAAGGATACGGCCTCATAAAGCTCAAGAATCTTAAGTGGCTGCTGAAAAAGTTTTAAAAATCACGGAAAGGGGCTTTAGCAGCCGACATGATCCACGCTCTGTGAACACTCCATCTGAATTAGTGGTGGAAGTAACTCAATAGCAGAAGAGAGAGAAGTGAAAGGACTGTGAAGTGTAGGGTCATGAAAACATGCAGGGGGAATGCTAACTTCATTACAGGAACACAGGGTGGGGGGGGAAAATAAGCGTTTAACAAATGACCCAAAAAATGAGGTGCTTCCTTCCTCGCGTTGTTTGTGTTTTGTCTGCTGCGCTTGTCCTTGACATGACTTTGTAACTCAATATTCCATACATGTAAAGTAATTCATCATATAGAGAATGTGCTGCCTAACATCAAGAAATTTCGAGAACATCTAAGAGGCTGCGATAGTCCAACAAATCCCCTTTTCTTTGCCGATTCCCGGGTGTTCCAGGGGTTGGACTCGTAGCAATCACACATTAACGGATTATCCGAAATAATGCCATTCTACCCCAAAATAGAATCATGTTTATCACAAACCATCCTTTAATGTTAGAGCCACAGCAGCAATCAGTTGATGGGTGCAGCTCCTGATACCCCAAGCTGATTTGGGTGTTGGGATACTGCGGCCATTTTTAAGGGGGCTGACACCATTCAGTAAAAGGCCATCCAGTAATAATGGAGCTTTTATGTCCACCAAAAAAAGCCCTTTATTTGCCCCATAGAGGAGATGGTGAAGGAGGAGGACACAAAGGGGACATGTATGATCGGGAGTTCGCGATTTCTGGGGTAATGCGCCTCACCCCTCCGATTCCCTGTTCGGAGCAGGAATGCGATGTTAGGCGCAAAACCTCGCCACTTTTGGTATGCGCCTAACACGAAGGGGCGGTGCAATGGGGAGCGGCGTGGGAGTTCTGGGGCGGACGGCGGCAAATTCGGAAAACTCCGAGGCATGTATGAATTGCGGGTCGGAAAGTGAGGCGCATTGCAGTGCTTTAACAGCTCCTGACAGGCAGACCTAGTTTAATGTTGGTCTATCTGAGAGGAGAAGTGGAAGAGGAGCGCGGAATTCTTGTAATGTGCTATAGTTCTACACTTACAGCAGTACACTGCATGGACTTTGGAATACATTTTGTAGTGGATATTTTTTTCTTTTAAGCTTATATATATATTGTCATTATTGTTATCTTAAAAATGTATTGTAATACATTGATTTAATTGTTCCTGCACTAGGACTATGTCGGTTTTTTAAGTAATTCATTTCAAATGACCAATCCATTTTATTCTTCATATGTGTACATGTATTTCCGTGCGAAATCCGATCCGGGGAATTACATTGCAAATACGTGCAACACTTTTGGGACGGCGCTTTTTGCATCGCTCATTTGCATCCGGAATACATTCACCATAGTAAATATGGCGAAATGTATTTACGCGAAATCCGTAAATACGTCATGATTTCCCATTGGTAGAATTCTAAGCTAACGTGTTCCTTTATTTTATGTCAGTTGGCGATGTATTTACAGACGTAAATACGTCTGTAAATAGTCAGAACTAAGCCTAGGAACATAGAAATCCTGCTTGGAGAACCATAAGTCCCAGCCGACCTGTGCTGCGTGGCTCTTGATGTACATACAAAATAGAATAAAATGTGATTGAAGAACAAATACATCTTCATTTGTTATTAAACAATAGACCAAAATTCACAACTGTACTACATCTGCATTGGCTTATTTAATGTAAAATTAGTTCAATTCTCTCCGCCTTTTTTAAGACCTGTTCTGGTATTATTTCTTTCTTTGGAGTGTCCATATATATTTGCTTTTAATTTTAAACGATAAACTTTTTTCTATACATTGAAATGTATTTTATTAACTTTGATTTTTCAATTTATTCATTCATTCATTTGAAAGACAACCCTTTTTGCTTTCACTAACATGGTTTAATGATTTTTCGCAGATTTCCAGCCTGTCTAGATCGTAATACATGTTAGGCGCAGTCCTCTGGCCTAAGTCCCGCACTGAGCCCCACACACTGGCGAGAGGTGCAGGGAAGCTTTACACCACATGTATGAGGCGCACCTCGGGCGCGACATAAATGGGGTGCAGCTCTTTACTAAAAATCCTGTCGAAATGGGCGCTCCGAGGCCCGATCTTCATACATGTCGCCATAGTGAGGGACAAGAGGAAGCCTACAGAGGAGGAGATGGTTACCAGAGTGGGACAAGAGGAAGGCGCAGAGGAGAAGAAGAAGATTGTTCCCATGAGGAACAAGAGGAAGGCTTCAGAGGAGGAGGAGGATACCCATGAAATGACAAGGGGAGGGCTGTATAAGAGGAAGATACCCATGAAAGGACAATTGAAAGTCTGCAGAGGGTAAGGGGGACACCCAGAGAGGGACAAAAGGAAGACTGCAGAGGAGGAGGAGGTCCTCCATGGAGGGACAAGAAGAAGGCTTCAGAGGAGGAGTAGGACACCCATGAAAGGACAAAGGGAAAGCTTCAGAGGAGAAGGAGGACACCATCCAGGGAGGGAAAAGAAGAAGGATACAAAGGAGAAGGAGCACACTCAAGGAGGGACAAGAGGAAGGCCTCAGAGGAAAAGGAGGATACACATGAATGGACAAGAGGAAAGCTGTAAAAGAGGAGGAGGTCCGCCATGGAGGGACAAGAGGAAGGCTTCAGAGAAGCAGTAGGATTCACATGAATTAAGAAGATGAAGGCTGCAGAGGAAGAGGACACCCATGAAAGGACAAGGAGAAGGCTTCAGAGGAAGAGGAGGACACCCAGATAAGAACTAAAAGAAGACTGAAGAGGAAAAAGAGGGCATCTATAGAGGGACAAGAGGAAGCCTTCAGAGGAAAATGAGGATACCCATTTAGGGATAAGCGTTAAGCTGCAGAGGTGGATACCCAGGAAAGGACAAGATGAAGCTTTCAGAGGAAAAGGAGGACACCAATTAAGGGATAAGAGGAAGGCTAAAGAAGTGGAGGGGGATACCCAGGAAGGGACAAGAGGGAGGCTTCATAAGAGGAGAAGGATACTCAGGAGGCTCAAGAGGAAGGCTTCATTGGCGGAGAACAGGGAAAGCTTCATAAGAGGGAGGAATCTGAGGAAGGGACAAGTTGAAGGCTGCGGAGGGGGAGGATACCCAAGGAGGGACAAGGTGAAGTCTGCAGAGGAGGACAACCAAGGAGAGACAAGGGGGGAACTACAGAGGAGGATAACCATGGAGGGGCAAGGGAAAGCTGCAGAAGGAAATGAAGTTCATAGAGAGACAGAGGAAGGCTTCAGGTAAGCGAGTAAGAGACCTAGGTGAAGGGACAAGGTGAAGCTGCAGAGAAGAGGAGGAATACCCGGGAGGTAAAAAAGGAATGCTGCAGAGGTAGGGGACACCCAGGGAAGTTTACAAGAGAAGGGCTGCAAGGAAGAGTGGACACAAGGGAGGGACAAGAGGGGGGGGGGGGAAGGGCTGCAAAGGAAGAGGCGGGACACCAATGTGGGACAAAGAGAAAGGCTGCCAAGGAAGTGGACACCAAGGGAGGGACAAAAGAAGGCTGAAAGGAGAGGACATTCAAGGGAAGAGACAAAGGGAGGTGCATAAGGAAGAGGACTCCAAGGGAGGGACAGAGGTAAGGCTGCAAAGGACGAGGACACCAAGGGAGGGACAAGAGGAAGGGCTGTAGCGGAGAGGTTAATCAGGAAAAGGACCTAGCGAGAAAGATGCAAGGATGACACCATGGAGCAACAAGGAGAAGACTGGAGAGGACATCCATGAAAGAAAAGGCCCTGCGAAATGGAGGAAGACACCCAGCGAAGAAATAGGGAAAGGCTGCATGGAGGAGAAGGACACCCGGTGACAAAAGGGAGATGTAGAGGATGGAGACAATTTGTATCTACAGGCTGCTGAGATTAAAAATCAGTACTGGAGAAGTCACATTGCTCAGGAGGTGGACTATATTACAAGATAAAACTTCTATAGGAGTGGTAGACTGTAGGTCAGAGGTTGTAGAACCTCTGTATTTCCATCTGAAAAACACCTTCTCAGCATTATGGTACCGTGTTACCGCCACAGGCCAGAATGGTGGTTGCTTTATTTCGCCCAATTTGTGAGATCGTCACCACCAATAACACGTGTGGGCAAGAACTGGGTTTGGTTATACAGTTTGTTCAAGTATTTATTTCAGTCTTCTGGGACTAGAGGACATGATAGTGAGAACCTGCCATCCCCCCCCCTGATAAGGCTGACTGAATTAAATTCTAAACTGTATCTGTTTTTCTCGCTCTACAGAACTTCTGCTAGAATCATGAGTGGATAAGAAATCATTGCAATTGAATGGATGTCAAGGAGAGAAAAGAATGTAGGGAGTTGTCCAATATTAATATGCGTCTCAGACGTGCGTCTGCTGTGTCCCTGGAGCTGCGAATCATTCCTTTACCAGTTATCTATTTTTATAAAACGGAGTCTCGGTATATTATCATATAACTCTTACCTCATATGCATCTTGGCAAATGCATGGCTGAGGAGTACAAGGATTATTTACTAGGTTATATGACCTCTCTCTTATAGAGATCGATTTTGCCCTTTTGGGTGATATGGACTGTTTAAAAATATTGCTACCTGTAGAACAACAGCCACCACTTCTTGGTACATGTTGTGTTGGTATGCAGCTTAGCGTCACTTCACTTGATACCGAGGACGCCTGGTCAATAGTGCGAAGCGTATTCGGTGGAAGGATAGGCATTTTTTCACCACCTTGTAATCCCTCATGCCATTACATTTTATTTTATTACATTTCTATGTAAGGTTATAGGTATGGACTTGTATGGACCCTGTGTCTACTATGTTTACTATTTTTCAAGCAGAACATTTGGAGAATTTTAAAGACTATATTTTTTTCCCATGTTGTTATTACCATTAATTTACTCAATGGACAAATTTTATTTATAGGACGCATGCAAGGATACGCATAATATAATGTATATTTCAAGGCTGTTTAGCCTCATAACATGGAGAATTTTTTTAACATATATTAACACAATGCCTTTTACTCAAGGTAACCTCTAAATTTGAGTCTGCAATCTTCATTCATTTTCTGCGCCTTGGTTTTTAGCGCAGAGTCTACTCTTAGGGAGACATGTATGAAGGAAGCCGCGTCGAAGTGAATTGTCGAGTCACGTTCTCAGTGTATAATGCGGCTGAATGTATGAAAGTGGTTTTTGTGTGATTATAAATGGTGTGTAAAGTCCATCGCACCTTGCCTGTGTGTTAGGTGCATTACGAAACTTGTATGAAGGCTATAGATAGGCTGGAAATAAGAGAAAAGTCATTAGAATAGCATGTCAGCGCGATAGAAACTATGAGCTGATCCGACTTGGTGGACCACAGATCTCCGCAGCAAGACTGTCCTGGTGCTGGCTCTTGCTGTTTTGCTAGAATATAGGGTGAGAGCAGCATAAAAAGATTTCAAATTTTAATGTACTAAAGTTAAATTTTTAAAAGATGAATAACATCATCAGTGGATTATTTATGTAAAATTAGTTTCAGATTTCTATGAATTTTAAATACTCTTTTTATAGGAGACTATTTCTATTTTTTGGGGATATGATGTATTTTTATATTAATTTTAATATGATCATCATTTTTATTAAATTTAAATAATTACATTTTATATATAGTTTGATAGATTATAATAAATTCTTTTTTATTTATTGTACTGGTGGAAGTTGAGATATATTGGAACATTTTTTGCCACTTACAGAAAATCTGCTTCACGTCGACTGCTCAGGCTCAGGCAACCAATTGAGATTAGGTCTGCCTGTCACCCGAGCAGTAAGATGACACCTAGTTTTGCGAACACATTCATATATGTGTCTAATCTTACAAATGGGTGTCCCCCCAGAACACCCTCATGTTAGGTGCATTTAAAGTGTGAGTCTTACGAACAATGCGCCTAAAAATTCATTAGGGCATTGACATCGTAGCCGCTCATTTTATGCTTTGACACCAGAAAAGGGGGTAAAAAAACGTTTCATACATGTTGCCCTTAGTTTCAGATCTTCTTATATGGAGGTCCCTCCCCTAATCATGGGGATGTAGATCTTGTTTTTAAAAATGCGTTTTTGCAGTGGGTGCTTTTTTCCTTCACTTGACACAACCTAGTGAATTTTCCCCCTACAAACTCTATCATGTAGCTGTAGCTTGTGTGAGCTGCTCTCTTTGGATGCTCTTTCCTTTGTAATGCCCTGATATAGCATGTACAAACTCCTCAATCTCCCTGCTGCTAACTATAACACTTAGAGATAGGAGGTAGGGAGCAGAGAGCCCATCATGAGAATTAGGGTGAGTTCACATG
Organism: Phyllomedusa bahiana; assembly: GCA_025379985.1. NCBI lineage: Eukaryota > Metazoa > Chordata > Amphibia > Anura > Hylidae > Phyllomedusa > Phyllomedusa bahiana. Next base: position 7,059 of record JAODAL010054337.1, read on the forward strand.
ACATATTTTTCGGCAGTGACAGTGTCAGCACAGAAAACGCGTTTCCTCATTGAAAATTCTGTGTTTGCAAGCGCGGAATTTCAATGAGGAAACAACACCATCTCCTATTCTTTATTATTGTTGACACGTAAAACGCCTCACAGAATTGACATGTCAATTCTTTATAGCTGCGGACAGTATGCGCCAAAAAATACTCAAGTAAAATTTTACATTGTAGCCAATGGGATGTGTTTTAAAGTTGTTTACTGTAGTTTTTGAAGCTTTTTAAGGGGCGTATTTGTCATGCAATACTCCCCAAAGCACCAAAAAACGCTGTGTGAACAAGCCCTAAGGATTATATCAACCTTATACAAACTCCACAGCAGCAATATAGCAGTACTTTTTTTTTTTTTTTTTAAATAAGGCCATATAGGAGGGGTTTCTTCGTTTTTTTAATTAGAAAACAAATGGGTTTAAGACAGCAAAGCAAAAGGGGTCCAATCTTTATCTGCTTTTTGGCTTTTAAAAAAAGGAAAAAATTTTCTGAAAAAATTGCATTTATTATTTTTTTTGATATCAGTCGACTCAACATTATTTGCCATTTTCAGCAGGACAGCAGCGGACAGTTTCGGAGTGACCAAAAAAGGTCTAGAGGTTTAAAGGGACGGACCATCCAACAGCTCTGGAGGGGCCATAATCCCCCACCACCACCCAGGGACCCACAAACTGGGGTTTAAGTCTGGAGAAAAGGGGCCAGGGTAGTATGGGGTGTATGGAATCGCATGGAGGATTCATACCCAAATAGGTAAGATGCCTTCCACAGGATGAGTGGCTCGAGAATGCCCCCGACCGTAATGCTGCTACCCCTGCCTGTGTTCTTTTTAGCAAAGGTTCAGGGTGTTTGTTCTTTGAGTTTCCCATCTGACTGCCATGATCTCTGTTCAAAATAGTGAAAAGTGACCATTTGAGAAGACAAATTCTGTCAAACGGTGAAAAAATAATTTTGATATTATGTACAAATTTAAACCCTTTTTGTTAATTTCCTTGATTAAAAGAGGTGGGGTGACATCCTTTTGGCTCCCGGGGGCCCATACACAAGGTTAAACGGGTTGGGCCCAAACCCGTAAGGGTTGCAAAAGTGACATCCGTCTGCCCGGGGCCCCCAAAACACAGTTTTTGGGTTTGCTGGGGTTTGGGGTTTCCTGGTTTTAAGGGGAAATCCTCCTTTCCCCCGGGGCCCCCTTCACAGTTTGGGTTTAAACAAGGTGCGGGGACATCCCGTCCCCCCAACCCGGGGTCCTCCCTTACTACATTAGGGGTTTGCAGAGGTTTTTGTGACATCCGTCTGCCCCGGGGCCCAACACAGGTTTGGGTTAGCAAGGAGGTGCGGGGAATCCTCTGCTCCGGGGGGCCCCCCATACCACAGTAGGGTTAGCAGGGGGTGGGAGTGGGCATCCCTCTGCTCCGGGGCCCCTGCACAGTAGGGTTTTGCAGAGGTTTCAGTGACATTTCCTTTCTGCTCTGGGGGTTTATACACAGTAAAGGGGGGGCAGAGATGCAGTGACATGTTCTGCCCCCAGGCCCCATACCCGAAATAAGGTTAGCAGAGTGCAAGACATCCCCTCCCGCTCCAGGGCCCCTAAAACCCCGTAAGGTTAGCAGAGGTGCAGTGACAGCCGTCTGCTAACATAGTAGGGTTAGCAGAGGTGCAGTGACAGAAATACTGCCACCCTTGGCCTGAAAATCAATAATCATTGGATACAAGTCTGGAGAATTAGGGGTCAGGGTAGTACTTGGAAGTCTTTGTCCTGCTTTTTCCAAAACCAAAGTCAGGGGCATTTCTAAAACCCTTGACATTGTCTTTCCCGGAAGATCAAAGCCCCAGGGAAAGACAATCAGTATGTTTTGGGTGTTGTTAAAACTTGCAAGGATTAAATTTATACCCCAAATTGGCCCGAAAATGCCTTTCCCCATGGGGTGAGGGGGCTCAGAGAATGCCCCAATACATTTTTCCCAAAACCCTAAAAGCTGCCAAACCCCCGCTTTTAGTTCTTTCCAAACAATGGGGTTTCAGGGTGAAACCCTATAAGACTTATGGGGCCAAAACAAATGCAGGCTAAGCAACATTATCATTTAAATGCCCCCAAAAACATTAAAAAAGGTCAGTATGACCAAAAAATACATTTGGAGGATATTTGCCTTGAGGGCCCGATATAATTATGCATTTTTCATCCTCTTTTTTCTAATAAATAAAACCCCAGATTTTTAACTTACTGGGTATTAAATTTTTCCCCCATATCTTTAAATACCCTCATTTGCCCAACCCTTTTGAACCCACTCAATAATAAATAAACTTTCCGAACACCCGGGTGTCAAAAAAATTGTGCACAATAATTTTCCCAAATGCGGTTGATTTTTTATTTTGTAGAATGAAAGAAATTGTACTTTTTATGGGAAACTACCCCTATGCCCCTTCTGATATTTCAGGGCCCTTTTTGGGGAAAACTTCCCGACTTTGGGGTTTTTTAAAAAATAAAATCAAAAAACACAAAAAATGGGGCATTACTTACCAAAAAAAACCCCCAAAAATTTTTTTGGGCCCTTTTCACCGCTCACTGGCTGGGCTAGAAAAATGGGTCCTGGTGGCTACCCCCGGGAAAAAATTTAAAAGGTGCAGCTGTTTTTTTCCCGGGGTAGAACAGGCCGGGTTTCTAAAGGGAGTCCACCAGTGAGCTGTGAATATGGCCCAAAAAATTGTTGTGTTTTTTGAGTAAGTAATGTCCCATTTTTTGTGTGTTTTGACTTATTTGTAGCAACCAAAGTCAGGAAGCTGCCGCCAAGGCCTGTAAGATCAGAAGGCATACGGTAGATGCTCATGACAAGTACATATTTCTTTCATTCTACATATCAAAAGTCAGACCGCACTTGGACTCTTGTGCACAATTTTTGACACCGGTGTGTACGGCAGATATTATATTATTGAGTGGGTTCAAAAGTGGGCGATGAGGGTAGTAAATTATATGGGGGACAAATAATACCCAGTAAGATTAAAATCTAGGGTTATTTATGTAGAGAAGAGATGGATGATAACTGCATAATTATATCAGGACTCAAGGCAAATATCTCTCCTATGTATTTTTTGGCTCATACTGATCCTTGTTTTAATGTGTTGGGGGCATTTAATGATAATGTTGCTTAGCCTGCATTTGTTATGGACCCTATAAGTCTTATATGTTTCACCCTGCAACCATTGCTGGAAGAACTCAAGCTGGTGGTGGCAGCGTTATGGTCTGGGAAATGTATTGGTGGCATTCTCTGAGCCACTCATCCATGTGGAAGGCACTTTCAGCCAATTGGGTATGAATTCATCCTTGCAGATAACATACACCCATACATACTGATTGTCTTCCCTGGGGCGATTGGATCTTCCAGGAAGACAATGTCACATGGTTAGAAATGTCTGACATTGGTTGGAGGGGAGAGACGGAAAAAGTCACCCCGCACCTTCTCCGAAATTACCTGTTTTGGGGCCCTGGGCAGACTGTCACTGCACCCCTGCTAACCCTACTTATGTTCCCAAACGACGGTGTCACTGCACCTCTGCTAACCCTACTGTGATGGGGCCCCGGAGCAGAGGATGTCACTGCACCTCTGCTAACCTTTCTTGTATGGGGCCCCAGAGCAGAAGGATGTCACTGCACCTCTGCTACCCCTCCAGTGTCAGGGGCCCCGGGGCAGACGGATGTCACTGCACCTCTGCTAACCCTACTGTGAGGGGCCCCCGAGCAGATGATGTCACTGCACCTCTGCTAACCCTACTGTGTATGGGCCCCGGAGCAGACGGATTCACCGCACCTCCCCTTTCTAACCCTACTGTGTATGGGGCCCGGGGCAGACGGATGTCACTGCCCCCTCCCGCTAACCCTAAATGTGTATGGGACCCCGGGGCAGACGGATGTCACTGCACCTCTGCTAACCCTAAATGTGTATGGGGCCCCAGAGCAGACGGATTTCACTGCACCTCTGCTAACCCTACTGTGTATGGGGCCCCAGGCAGACGGATGTCACTGCACCTCTGCTAACCCTACTGTGTATGGGACCCCGGAGCAGACGGATGTCACTGCACCTCTGTTAATCAATGCATTAACAGAAAAGGCTTAAATTTGTACAGTAATATCAAAATTAGATTTTCACCGATTGACAGAATGTTGTCTTCTCAAATGAGTCACATTTTCACTATTTTTGAACAGAGATACATTGGCATGTCAGATGGGAAACATCAAAGAACAAACAGCATGCAACCATTGCTAGAAGAACACAGGCTAGTGGTAGCAGCATTACGGTCTGGGGCATTCTCTGAGCCACTCATCCATGTAAAAGGCACTCTCGCCTTATTTGGGTATGAATCCCTCCATGCAGATTCCATACACCCATACTACCCTGGACCCTTATTCTCCAGACTTGAACCCAGTTGTGTGGTGTCCCTGGGTGGTGGTGTTGGCTGTATGGCCCCTCCAGCAGCTGTTGGATGCTCCAGATACCTGTGACAACCTACTAGGACCTTATTGAGTCACTCCGAGCCTGTCTCGCTGCTGTCCGTGCTGCAAATGGCATAATAATGTTGAGTCGACTGCATATGCAAAAAATAATAATAAATGCAAGTTTTACAGAAATATATTTTCCATTTAATAAAAGCCAATAAGCAGATAAAGGATGTGGACACCTTGGCTTTGCATGTGCTTATTACCCATTTGTTTTCTAAATTCAAAAACGAAGCAACCTCCTATATGGCCTTATTTAAAAAAAAAAAAAAAAAAAAGAAACCTTATATTGCGGCTGGGATTTGTAAAAGGGTTTTGATATAATCCTTAGGGCTTGTTCACACAGCGTTTTTTTGGTGCTTTGGGGAGTATTGCATGACAAATACGCCCCTTAAAAAGCTTCAAAAACTACAGAAAACCCAATTTTAAAAACAAAATCCCATTGACTACAATTTTAAAAATTTTACTTGATTTTTTTTTTGGCGCATACTGCCCCAGCTATAAAAAATTTGACATTCAATTTTTTGGGGCCCTTTTTAACGTGTCAACAATAAAAAGAATAGGAAAATGGTGTTGTTTCCTAAATTAAAATTTTCCGCGCTTGCAAACACAAAAATTTTAAAATGGGGAAAACTTTTTTTCCCTGTGCTGACACTGCCCCATTTCCCGAAAAAAATGTAAAGTGAACCCCACCCTAATTCCAAAAAGGGCTCTCTGCTCCCTACCTCCTATCTCTAAGTGTTATATTTAGCAGCAGGGAGATTGAGGAGTTTGTACATGCTATATCAAGGGCTTTAAAAAAGGAAAGAGCACCCCAAAGGACATTCACACAAGCTGAAACTACTTGATAGATTTTTTGTGGGGGAAGTTTCCACGGGGGGGTTTTTGTACAATTTGGGAAGAAAAAGCAGAGCCCCGCACTGCAAAAACGTTTCTTTTTAAACACACAGATCTCACATCCAACATGTTTTTAGGGGGAAGGGCACCCCAAATAAAAAGATCGAAACTAAGGGCAACATGTATAAAAATTCTTTTTTTCCCCTTTTTCTGGTGTACAATGCCCCTAACTGACGGCAACGATTCTAATGCACCTAATAAAACGGTTGGGCGCATTGTTCGTAAGACTCAACATTTTTAAAAAATGCACCTAACATGAGGCTTTTTCGGGGCCCAACCCCAAAAAATTGTAAAAATTAGACACATATATGAATGTGGTTTGGAAAAACCCTGGGCCAAATTACGCCCCGGACGGGAAGAACTATCCAAAGTGGCCCTGCCTGAGCCTGAGCAGTCGAAGGGGAAGCTAAATTTTCTGTAAGGGGAAAAAAATGCCCAAATTTTTCCTCAACTTCCACCATTAAAATTTAATAAAAAAGTTTTTTAGTAAAATTTAAAAAACTATAAAAAAATTTAATTTTTTTAAATTTAATGAAAAATGTGATCATAAAAAATTTAAAATAAAAATATATAATTTTCCCCAAAATAAGAAATATCCCTATAAAATGTTTTTAAAAAAATTCTTTAGAATCTTAAACAAATTTTTTACTTAAATTAACCACTGATAAAGGTTGTTCATTTTAAAAATTTTTTAAACTTTTAGTACAGTAAATTTGAAATCTTTTTTTGCTGCTCTCACCCTAAAATCTACATACAGCAAGAGCCAGCACAGCACAGGTCTTGCGGACCCTTTGGGTCCACCAAGCGAATCAAAACAAGAGTTTCTATCCCTGACATGCTTTTTCTAAAAAACTTTTCTCTTATTTCCAGCCAACTATCCCCTTTATACATGTTGGGTGAAATTACAAATGCGCCTAAGTTTCATAAGGGCACCTAACACACAGGGGCCCGATGGACTTTACACACCCATTTATAATAAACAAAAAAACCCACTTTCATACTTTCACCCGTTTTAAAACACTAAAAAACGAGCCCAACTATTCATTTCGACTTTGGTTTCCCCTTCATACATGTCTCCCTAAGAGTGTACTCTGCGCTAAAAACCAAGGCGCAGAAAATGAATGAAGATTGCAGACTAAAAATTTAGAGTTACCTTAAAAAAAGGAAATTGTTTTAAATTTATATGAAAAAAAAAATTCTCCATTTTAAAGAGGCAAAAGGGCCTTTAAACATAAAACAAAATTAATCCCTGAAATAGTCATAAAAAAAATTTGGCCCCTTTGAGTAAGTTTAAATGGAAACCCCATGTGGGAAAAAAAATTTATGTTTTTAAAAATTCTCAAATTTTTGCTTGTAGTTGAGCGTTTTAAAACGTTGGCTATCGACATGGGGCGATAGCCCGAAAAGTCGGCCACCATGGGATAAGGTTTTTAATAGTGAGCAGTCGTTAGGGAACCCGATGACCATTAAAGTCAAATGGGAGAGGAACAACACCTTCTTTCTTAAAACCCCAAACAGGGCGGGGAAAACCTGGAATTAAAAAACCCAAAACCCAGTCAAATGGATACGGGGTTTACATCTTAGGCAACAAAATTTAAGGTTTAAAAACCCCACAGAAAAAAAGTCACAGCCCATTCACTATCCCGTCTTGAACCACAGCCTAAACCCTTTAAAACCCTGCATCCCCCAAAATTAAAAATTTCCCAAAGGCAGTATGTTTTTAAAACCCATCATTTACTTGAACTGGCCCTTTTAAATCCCGTCCGCCCGGGCCGCATAAAACCCAAAAAACCGTCTGACCCACAGAAAAAAAGGCCGGAAAAAGGAGTCCTTTCAACCACCTTTTAAAGTTGAACTGGACATTGAATATCCCTTTCCTTTTAACCAGCATAGCCCAAAACCTGCATGACCCCAAATTAAAAAGGGGCCGGTTTAAAGGAGCCCTTTCAACCACCTTTTTAGTTGAACTGGCCCATTGACAAATCCCCTGCCCGGACCGCAGTATGACATTAAACCTTTTCCTGACCCCCAAAAAAAAAAAGTCCCCGGAAAAAAGGGAGTCTTTAAACCCACCATTTTTTTGGGAACGGCCATTGAAAAACCCTGTCCGGCCACAGAAATGACCCGGGGGCCCCGGAGTTACAGGGGGTTTGCGGTGAGACCAAAGGGCCTGGCGTCTGCCCATCAATTAACACGCGGGGTTAAATCCCCTGAAGATGCACCCCAACGAAAACTGTCGTGCTGAAGCAATTTGCGGAAGCGGAAGTGTGAGAACTCCACCCCTTCCCCTCAGAAACACAGTCAAAAACCTGGGAAGCGCTTGCCCCTCCGTATGAGTGCGGACCAATTGAGCTTCATTTGGAAATACGGTTTGGTTTAACCCGCCCCTTTTACACCCGGGTCCCCCTTTTTTCCTTGGCATTCTTTTTCTCATTTTACTAAAACGTGCTGGAGGAAAGGGTTCTCTGTACTTTGTTCCTGTCCGTGCTCCATACTCCATGCCCCTTTGAAAAACCCTACATCTGGTCAATTTTTTCCTGAAACCCCCCTTGTAAAATTTAAAGGGGAATTTTTTTTAAAAGCTTTTTTTGTAAAAGCAAGTTTTTTAGTAGTTTAATTCTAAAAAATTAAAAAATGGGTTGTCTCAAAAAAGGGGATTGATAGCTATTTTAAAAGATTTTGCAAAAACAAGTTTTTTTGAAAATATGGGGCCATTAACAGTGCCCCTACCTATTTTTTTTTTTCTGACAGAAACCATCCCCTTTTGACCCACTCTTAAACAATTGTAAGAAAAAAGGGCCCTTTTAAAACAACTTTTTTTTTATAATAGGACCTTTAGTAAGCTGCATTTAAAAAGCAAAATGCCCCCAAAAATTCAAAGCATGACCCTTGAGCCATTTTGGGAAACAATTGTGAACAACAAATGCCCGTTAGAAACAACTTTTTTTTAAAAATAGGACCTGTATTATTCCCCCGGGGCATTTCAAAGCAGCATGCCCCAAAAAAATTAAAAAAAATGACCCCTCACCACTGTTAAAAATTGTAAAGGAAAAATTTCCACTTAGAACCACATTTCTTTTCCCAAAGGAAACCAAATAATTATAGCTGTACTCACAGCAAAAAGCCCCCCCAAAACCCAAATTGAAAAAGTGAAAACTTCTTAAAATAAAGTGAGAAAATTTTGTTTTTAAGGTGTTGTCAAAAAACCCTTTTGCTTTCCTTTTACAGTCTCCCACAGCAAAACCAAAAAAATTAACTTTTGGGGAAAAGAGAAATAAAAATTTTGCAGAAAGGGAAATTTATCATTTTAAAAAACCATTTTTCAAGAGGCCCCTTTTCTGTTTGAAGGGAATGTGAAGTACCCCCCGGCAACTAATCGTGACCTCGGAAATTTGGGGGGCCACAACATCCAAGATCCATGCCCCGATTCATCCTTTATGAAAAAATCAAACGATCCACATTATCTGTGGAAAGCCGGATGCGTTTTTCTGTAATGACTCCTCCACGGGCTGAAGGTCCCCTCCGATAAAAGACGCTGGCTGCGGGGAGGACAACACCCAAAGGGGTTTCAGCGAGCTCGGGGGGTTCTTCCCTTTTGGGTACCCAAAGTCTATTGGGGGCCGGAACACAAAGCAAAAAACCCTCGGTGTTTAGACGCAGATAGTCATGCACCATGTTCTTAAGGGGGGGGGGGGGGGGGGGGGGGGATCTCTTTTTGGGTTTTATGTGGGGCCCTCATTGCATGCGTTTGGGGAGGTGGAAAAAAAAAGATTGCCAGAGGGCACCCAAATTTTGGGTTCCCGCCACCCCACCGCTGCTGCCTTTCTCCTACTTGGCACTCTACGTTTTTCCGTCGCTGAAATTTTTTTTCCCCCGGGGGCATTTTTGGGGAACGGAAACAACGCAACAATGTCTCCAGTTTATCAATCAGCAAGGCCCCCCATTCCTCATTCCCACTCTCCCAATTTTGGGGGGGTGGAAAAAGGGAAAATGCTGAGTTTTGTTTTTTACCCCGGGGGTCCAGGGGGGTGGCCACCCAGTAACGGGTTTTTATTTTGAAGGCCTTAAAAAGCGAGGAACAAGTTGGAGGGAAAGACAACCAGCATCATTTGAAGATGGAGCCTTTATTTCCCAAGCCCTGGGTTCCCAGGGGGACTAGCAAACTGATCTTCCCCCATCTTCCCCTCTTTCCTCAAATTCCCCGCCCAAACCCCCTTTCCAAGGGAGGGGCGTCGGGAACATCGGGGTCTAGGGGGAAAAACCCCCCCCCTCCTCCTCCCCCCTCCGCTGCCCCCCGGGACAAAACTTCAACACAGCCCTGACTTGCCCCGAGATGAAACACCCTTTGAGCTGAGGCGCCGCCTTGGGACCAAACCCCCGGAAACCCCAACCACGCCCTTAAAAAGACCGATGAAAAATTGTGAAACTGTCGTTCCTTGTGGGTTTGGGCGGAGAGAAAGGGTCCGGTCCGCACGTTCCGTCTCCTCCCCGTCGCTGGCGGGACCTGTTTTTTTCAGAGTGTCCAACGTCGGTCCAGAAAAATCACCACAATGCTTTTATGCTGACAAGGGGATCGTCCGCACTGACCAAATTTTTTTTGGGTTCTTTAAAACTGGCCCAAAGGGTGGGGGCAGAGCTCTTTCACCTGCCTCCACTCTCGGGGGCCCAAAAACCCCGAGGTCCGCACCCCCTGGGTTGTCAGGCCATGTGTCACTTCGTACGCGTAATGGCAATTTCGCTCTGCCACAATCGCTGGAGCAGGTGGAGGGGGGAAAATTCCCGCGTGTTTGGGCCCACGTCCCAACCCCTGAGAAAGGTTGACGGGGAGGCCGGGGCTTACGCTGCAAAAACCCGCCAGGCGGGGGCGAAGCAGGGTGCGAACGGCGGAAGTGCGAAATCAACCTCGAGCCCCTTTTTCAGCAGGGAGGCCAGAACCCCCGGGGAGCTCTTTTTAAATTTCTGGGGCGACAAGGTTCAGGGCAAGGGGGGGGGGGGCCGGCAAGGGATTGCTCCGCCTACCGATCTTAAGGGTGGCCACAGATTTTTGCCCGTTATTGCACACCACCTTGCCCCGGCAAAAAAGGTTCTTGGCACCCAGCCACGCTCGTCTCTTTTCGGGGAGGAAAAACCCCAGCTCCTGACCCCGTGTGGGGACGGTCCCCCCAAACAGATTTTAATTTTTAACCACGGCCTGGTTTTTTTCTTGGGGACGTGATGCCACCAGAAGGGCCTTGGGGAAAGAACCCCGCACCCTCCCCCGCCGGTTTTTTAAGAGCGGCCCCCGAGCCTGAAAAGCCACCGTCACCCCCAGGGACATTTCCCCCCAGCCCACCCAGTGAGCTGTCACAAGATATACCCGGCCTTTGGCCCTGCTTACTATTTCCCTGTGGGCGGGGGTAATTTACTTTCCGGCCAAAAGAAGCAGACAACGCGCTTGAAATTTTAGATGACACGTGCCCGGCCAGGGGAGGGAAAAGGCTTTTTTTTGGCAAAGAAATGCCTGCTCGGCACTGGTATTGGGGCCCGGGAAGGGCCAGACGTGGGGGGAAAACCCCTCGTGTCCACCCAAAAAAAGGCAACATTTCCCCCCCAAAAACCAAAAACCTGGCAAGCCCACATTCAGGCTTTTGGCTTTTGGGGTGGTTTTTTGGGGTTTAAAATGTTTCCCTTTTGCTCCCAAAAAATTAAGACAAAAGGTGGCTGCAAAACGGCCCCCTGAACGGGGTACAGGGCGTCAAAAATTGGGGGGAAGGAGAAGGGGGGAGGGTGGGTCTCTGGTGGTGCTGTGGACTCGGGACGCTGGAGGGTGAAGGGGAGGCTATCCCTATCATGACTCGAAGACAGGGGAGCTGAGGAACGCTTTGGGGGTGGCGGAGGTGGGGGAGAAGAGGGGTGACAGTGGTTTAGGCCCGGCGTCGGGCGGCCCTTTTTTTGGGCCCAAAATTTGGGGGGTCCATTTCCCCCCCCATTTCATTCCCCTGCATTTGACAAAACAAAGTTGGGGGGTTTAAACCCCCAAGTTCTTGCCTCTACTTAAAGCTTTACGGCAAAGGCGGCATATGACATCGCGGGTGAATCAGAGGCTTTTTTCAAAGAAGGCCCCGGCTTGAGAGTCCCCGGGCCTTTTTGACGGCGATAAAACGAGGGGGCGGGGTTTTTCGCTGACCATGGCTGGGGGAATCCAAATCAGCGGGCTTTTCGACCGCCCCCCTTTCCCTTTTTTTAGGCGGACCCGTAAAAGGGCACTACCCCCCTCGCTACCTCCTCGCCAGTGATGAAGGGGCTCGCAAGCAAAAACCCGCAAAAGACCCGGATGGATCCGCAATGTCTCATCATCCCTCATCATCAACACAGGTTTACTTGGGCGTCCTGACTTTTTCTGCATCCCGGAGCTGCCGGCTACAACAAAAGGGACGCAAAAGGGGTTTCCCACCACCCGGGGTTTTGCCGATTTGGAACCCCTTCCGTCCCCCTCCTCTGATTTTGGGAACAGTAACTGGGGGGTCAGGCAGACCAAAAACATCCCCCTTTGGGCCTCTTGATTTTTTAACATGCCTTTTGCCCAACCCAAATTTTTTTCATCAAAAAAGGGCTTTTAAAAATGGGTTATCCACAGTGGGGGGGTACAAAAAAGTTGACATTTGGGCTGCCCCTTTGCTTCAAAAGTTGACGGATGCTGATGATGCTGATGACGACATTTGTGGCCGTGACTGGGAGGACAAAGGGGGTAAGGGCGCTGGATGCAGGTTTTCATTAACCACTGAAGGACAGATTTGGGGACCCCTGTTCTTACTGAGATTCACAGGGCCCTAAAAACCCCCATGACAAAGGCCCCGACGGGCCTCAACCCGATTTATCCGCTGGCAAAGCTTTTTGTCGCCAGCCCTGGGAAGAGCAAACCCTTTTCTCGTACCCCAAACCCCCAGGCCAAACCCCCCTCTTTGCTCGCTTACCACCTGAATTTCGCTCCAATTTTTCAGAAAATAAAAAAATTTTTAGAAGGTATTTTAAAAATTTTTTAAAAACTCTTATTAAAAGACGGGGAAACACCGCTAATTTTCCCAAAACCCCCAAATCAAAAAAAAAAATTGCTGGATTCAAATAAAACTGAAAAATAAACCCATCAAGTCAACAAAGCTGGCCCGCCCCCCAAAAATGAAAAAAAACCCCGAACTGAAATGTATTCCCGGGAAAAAAAAAGGAAATTTTTTTGGGACCCATCAATTCAAACCCGTGGGAAATACACAATTGCTGGATTTAAATTTTAAATGCAAGGTGGGTCTATCAACAAATCTTGGGCTGGGGCAAAATGCAAAAAAAAACGTATCCCGTAAGGAAATTTGGAAAAAAAAAGGGAAATTTTTTGGGACCCATCAATTCACCTGTGGGGGACTAAAAAAATTTCAGTAATTCCAATTTAAGTGCAAGGTTTCCCAATAACAAAAACTGTTTGTTTCGCCAAAGTCAAAAAAAACGTTTCTTAAAAGTATTCGGGAAAAAAAAAGGTATTTTTTTGGGACCTATTTAACCCGGGCTGACTTGCTGATTCTAATTTAAGTACAAGGTGGATATAACAACAAAAAGGGGGAATTGGGGAAAATTTTAAAATGAACACCTAACTGAAATGTATACTGATAATAAAAGTGGGGTTTTTTCATCTAAAAAAAAGAGACCTGCAGTTACTAGAAAAGATGTGTAACCTATAAGTTCAGGCTCACCAATATCCAGGAAAATATTTCAATAGAAAACTGTTAATAATAAAGCTATTGCAATGTCTACACTAAGTCTTGTTGAACTTTATCCAGTTTTATTTATTGAGCTTGTCTGTGTTCGCCCGTGGGCCCCCCTCCCCCCCCCCCCCCGCTCCACCGCCGTGAATTTACAGCGGTAGATGCTCCTTTAAAATTCTCTACCTAATATAAAATCTTCCAATCTCTAATCTAACTAAATTGTAAGGATCACAGTAGAGGTTTCTCTGTGAAGAAATATAATAATTTCGCTGAGCTGTTTGGACAGAGACCGAGCACACGTCCTACTCCTATGATACACAGGCACACACTGAGACAGAACAGGAAACGCTGTTCTATGTAAAACGAGGTCATGTGGTTTTTCCAGCCAATCGCAACCATACACATCCCAGTCATGACGTCGCACACACATCTCACCCTGCTCTATTCTGTAATCTGATTTGCTGGCCGGCAAAATTACAGGAGCGCCGAAAAGGCGCGTTTCTTAATAGATGATGCACAGATTTTAACCTAAATAATCGCATGATCTAAAAAATCCGATCACCATAAAAACTGTGCCGATTTCAACTTTGTCGATAATAATCGCTCAACACTAGTTGCTTGGAAGAATAGTAACATAGTAGACACAGGTCCATCAAGTCCAACCTATAACCTTACATAAAATGTAATAAAATAAAATGTAATGCATGATGGATTACAAGGTGGTGAAAAAATGCCTAGTCCTTCTACAAATAGCTCCACTATTGACCAGAGAGTCTGGTATCAAGTGAAGTGAGTTAAGCTGCAATACCAGACACAACCTGTACACAAGAGTGGTGCTGTTTCTACAGGGAGCAATATTTTTACAGTCCCATATCACCCAAAAGGGCAAAATCGTCTCTTAGAGAGTCATATAACTAGTAAATAATCCTTGTCTCCCAGCCATGCATTTGCCAAGACCATAGAGGTGAGTTTATATGTAATATTACCAACCCTTTTATAAAAATAGAAGAACTGGTAAAGGAATGATTGCAGCTCCAGGGACACAGCAGACGCACGTCTGAGACGCTTATTAATATTGGACATCTCCTACATTCTTTCTCTCCCTGACATCCATTCAATTGCAATGATTTCTTATCCACTCATGTTTCTAGCAGAAGTCTGTAAGGAAAACAGATACAGTTAGAATTTAATTCAGCCTTATCAGGTTTCATATCATGTCCTGTAGTCCCAAAGACTGAAATAATACTTGAACAATCTGTATTACCAAACCATTTCTGCCCATATGTGATGGCTGGATCACAAAATGGGCAAATAAAGCAACTGGCCACCATCTGGCCTGTGGTGGTACCATGGTACCATATGCGAGGAGGGGTCGTTTCAGATGGAAATACAGCGGTTCTACACCTCTGACCTAAGGTCTACCATTCCTATAGATAATCTTGTAATATAGTCCACCTTGGCAATTGTGTCTTCTCCAGTACTGGAGTTTTATCTCAGCAGCCTGTAGATACAAATTGTCTCCTCCTCTACAGTCTCCCCTTTGTCACCCTGGTTGTCCTTCTCCTCCTTTGCAGCCTTTCCCTGGTTCCTCTCTGGGTGTCTTCCTCCATTTCTGCAGCCTTTTCCTTTCATGGCTGTCCTCTCCAGTCTTCTCCTTGTTGCTCCATGGGTGTCATCCTTTGCAGCTTTCCGCTAGTCCTTTCCTGATTATCCTCTTCCGCTACAGCCTTCCTCTTGTCCCTCCCTTGGTGTCCTCTTCCTTTGCAGCCTTCCTCTTGTCCCTCCCTTGGTGTCCACCTCTTCCTTTGTAGCCCTTCTCTTGTACGTCCCTGGGTATCCCCTACCTCTGCAGCATTCCTTTTTTAACCTCCCCGGGTGTCCTTCTCTTCTGCAGCCTTCACCTTGTCCCTTTCTTGTTCCTTCTCCTTACCTGAAGCCTTCCTCTTGTCTCTCAATGAACTTCATTTCCTTCTGCAGTCTTTCCCTTGCCCCTCCATGGTTGTCCTCCTCTTTAGTTTCCCCCTTGTCTCTCCTTGGTTGTCCTCCTCTGCAGACTTCACCTTGTCCCTCCTTGGGTATCCTCTCCCTCCGCAGCCTTCAACTTGTGCCTTCCTCAGTATTCTTCTCCTCTTATGAAGCCTTCCTGGTTCTCCTCCTATGAAGCCTTCCTCTTGTGCCTTCCTGAGTATCCTTCCCTTATGAAGCCTTCCTCTTGTCCCTTCCTGGGTATCCTCCTCCACTTCTTTAGCCTTCCTCTTATCCCTTAATTGGTGTCCTCCTTTTCCTCTGAAGGCTTCCTCTTGTCCCTCTATAGATGTCCTCTTTTTCCTCTTCAGTCTTCTTTTTGTTCCTCTATGGGTGTCCTCCTCTTCCTCGAACCCTCTTTTTGTCCTTTATGGTGTCCCTTCCTCTGCAGCCTTCCCTTTCAATTATGGAATCCTCCTGCTTCTCTAAACCTTCCCTTGCCCCCAGGCGGACCTCCCCCCCTTTTTACAGCTTTCCTCTTGTCCATTCATGGGTAGCCTCCTTTTCCTCTGAGGCCATCCTCTTGTCCCTCCTTGCGTGTCCTCCTTCTCCTTAGTATCCTACTTCATTTCCCTCCCTGGATGGTGTCCTCCTTCTCCTCTGAAGCTTTCCCTTTGTCCTTTCATGGAGAACCTCATCCTCCTCTGCAGTCTTCCTTTTGTCCCTCTCTGGGTGTCCCCCTTACCCTCTGCAGCCTTTCACTTGTCATTTCATGGGTATCCTCCTCCTCCTCTGAAGCCTTCCTCTTGTTCCTCCATGGGGAACTTCTTCCTCTTCTGCAGCCTTCCTCTTGTCCCTCTCTGGGTATCCATCTCCTCCTCCTCCTCCTCTGTAGCCTTCCTCTTGTCCCTCACTATGGGCGACATGTATGAAGATCGGCGCGTCGGAGCGCCCGATTTCACAGGATTTTTAGTGAAAGCTGCACCCCATTTATGTCGGCGCCCAAGGTGCTCTCATACATGTGGTGTAAAGTTCCCTGCGCCTCGCCAGTGTGTGAGGTGGGATTTCGGGGACTTAGGGGCAGAAGGACTGCGCCCTAACAAAGTATTAAAAGATTCCCAGACAGGCTGGAAATCAGCGAAAAAGCATTTAAAAATGTAGTGAAGACAATAAGATTGTCTTTTAAATGAATGAATGAATGAATAAAGTGAAAAATCAAAGTTGAATAAAATACATTGCAATGTATTGAAAAAGTTTATCGTTTAAAATTAAAGCAAATATATATAATCTCTCCAAAGAAAGAAATAATAGTTAGAACAGGTCTTAAAAAAAGGGAGAGAATTGAACTAATTTTACATTAAATAAGGCAATGTAGATGTAGTACAGATGTGAATTTTGGTCTATTGTTTTAATAAAAAATGAAGATGTATTTGTTCTTCATTCCATTTTTAAATTCTTTTAGTATGTACAGCAAGACCAGCACAGCACAGGTCTGGCGGGAAACCCGTGGTTCTCCAGCAGGATTTCTATTTTTCCGGGCTTATTTGGGAGTTTTTACAGACGTATTTACTCTTTTAAATAATCCCAAAAATGACCCAAAAAAACAAGGAACAATAGTTAAAATGGCTACAATGGGAAATAGGAGTTTTTACGGTTTTCGCAAAAATACATTCGCCATTTTTTACTATGGAGAATGTTTTCCGTGCAAATGCGTTGCAAAAACCGTCACAAAGTGGGGCATTTTTGAAATGTAATTCAAGGTTTCGCGTTGGAAATACATTACAAAATTTAAAAAGAATAAAATGGTTTGGGTCATTGAAATGAATTCTTAATAAAAAGAAATCCAAGTGTGGAAACAATTAAATGAATGTATTAATACATTTTTTTTCAATAACATTTAATGACAATAATATATTAGCTTCAAAGAAAAAAAATCCCCTACAAATGTATTCCAAAGTCCATGCAGTGTTGCTGTAGTGTAAACTACAGCACATTACAAGAATTTCCAAACTCCCTTCCACTTCTCCGTCAGATAGACCACATTAAAAATAGGTCTGCCTGTCAGAGCTGTAAAGCGCTGCAATGCCCTCACTTTTCCGACCCCAATCATGCATGCCCCGGGGTTTTTGAATTTGCCGCGTCCCACCCAGAAATCCCAGCCGCGCCCCCATTGCCGCACCCTTAAAAATTTAGGCCATCGAAAGGGGAAGGTTGGGGGCCCCAACATCGCATCCCTGCTCCGATAGGGGGGTTCGGGCCGGTGAGGCGCGGTTACCCAGAAATCGGGCGCAACTCCCGATCATACATGTCACCCCATTGTCCCCCCTACTCTTCAGCCATCTCCTCTATGAGGCAGAATGAAGAGCTATTTTGGTGGACATAAAGCTCCATATATTACATGGATGGTCATTCATCTGAATGGTGTCAGTCCCATTAAAAAGGCCCCCGTTCCCCAACACCCAAATCAGCTTGGGGTATCAGGAGCTGCACCCCTCAAGAATGTGCTGTGGCTCTAACCTTAA
>JAODAL010054338.1:0-24692 GCA_025379985.1 Phyllomedusa bahiana
AAAAATCTTGAAAAATAACCCTTGTGAAAAAAAATTACACTTAAGAACATATAGTGCATTTTTTTTAAATATAACACAGGGTACAAGGGATTTTCAAAAACGGCGTAATGGCGCTACCTAACATGACGCTATACCCACTATTTGAAAGAAAACCCGGGGGCCAATGTTTTTTCATAACACCAGAAAGAAGGACATGCCTTGCTTCCCCGGCGTTAAAACCAAATCATTTATTTGAGTCCCCCCCGGGCTCCTATATATAGCCTAAAAATCCCAAAGCCCCTTAAAGAGTCTATTGCCCTTTTAAATCCCCAAAATGAAAAGATGTAAATCCCCTTTATGCAAAATGCTAAACCCTTTGGAAATACCCAGAATGTCACATTTCCGATTTTAACAAATTCGTTTTAAGATTAGTGGGGTGTACAAAACCCAACTACAGGCAACAATTCTGACAAGTAAAATACTAGTTTGAAATGGGATTTATCGACAAAGTTTAAACGGCACGGTTTTTTTTATTTTCGAAAAACACCAACAAAGCGATAATTATGTTAAAAATCGCACAAAACTATTTTAAAATCGGCCATTTTTCAGCCTACCTTTCATTTTAGCCATCGTTTTCACAGGGGGCTTTTGTTCTGGACGTATTTACACCTATTTAACGTCCCTTAAAAGCATCAAAAATGTGCTAAAAAAAAAGTACTATTAGCTTCAATGGATTTCCGATGGCAATCAGGATGTAATTTTCGACTAAAAACCCCAGTAAAAACGCAAACAAAGCCCGGAAAAAAAATCCGCTTGGGGTAACCCCAGGCCCCCAAAAAACCTGTGCTGGCGGCTCTTGCTGTAATAGGAAAAACATACAAGGAAAGAAAAACTAATACATTTTTACACAAAAGAAAAAAAAAAAAACACTTACCAAATTTTGTCCCCTCACTTTCCCATCTTATCACGCTGTCAACACTGTACCCCATCGCAATCAACGTACCACTCTGTATCACAGCTGTGCAACAACGTACACATCTGTCAATCATCGTACCACATCTGTATCAATGTCACATCGTATCACATCGGCAACAATCTGTACCCACACTGCACCACATCTGTCCCACATCTGCATCACATCTGTACAACATCTGCATTGCCTTTTTTTGGTTTTAAATTTTTGGTCATTTTCAAGGACTTTGTAATACATTTGTAGAGACTTTTTTTTTCTTTGGACAAATAAAAATTATATAAATAATTTTATATATATATAATTAAATATATATATTAATATATAAAGGCATTAATGCTATAGGAAAAAAGCCCTAATATAATTTTTGATATTTTTTATATGTTGTTTTAATTAATTTTTCTTTTAATTGATAAATGTTTTGTATTCTTTCCTCTTTTAAATGTATGTGCCAGGGAAATCCGAGCGTATTTCATTCCCAAAACCCACCACACTTTTGACGCGAAAAGCAATGTAAAATCGCTCGGATTTCGCCTGCACATACTTTTACACAATATGAAAATACAATACATTATCATTAAATAAGAATTAATTAAAAAACATAAAAACACAAAGCAATTATTAGGATTTTTTCCCATAGCATAATGCCAAAAATATAAAATAAATAATTTGATCCAAAAACAAAAACTTACAAATGTATTACAAAGTCCTTGAAAATTACACTAATTGAAACATCAAATAAGGGAATCAGTGTTTCACAGATGTGGTACATATATTGTACAGAGTGATTCGATGTTGCACACTGTGAACAGATGTGGTACAGATGAAAATTTATAGATGTGGTACAGATGTTTTTTTTTTTTTCTTTTTGAAAAAATGTTAGTTCTTTTTTTCACCTTTTATTTTAATTTTTACTACAGCAAAGCCAACACACACAGGTGTTTCTGGGACCTGTGGGACTCCAACCATTTCTTGCTTAATTCTTTATTCTTCTTTTAAAAAAAACTTTTTGTAGTAATGTACTGCTGTTAAAAGTGTAGAACTAAGCATCACACATCCACATGGCTTCGGGACATTTTATGCACAGTTTTTCCCCAAAAAAAAGCGCAAATCCGATCTTACATGTTTCCCTAGTTTTAAAGGTTATCGGCGATAACTATTACGGAAACGGAAATCGTCTCTAATTGCCCGAAACGACTATCGAACATAACGAAATTACCCTAACCTCATCACTAGTAATTTCATATATAACTACTTGGGTTGCATTATATAGAATTAAAAAAATTTCTCCTGTGGAAGCAAGTTTTTGCTTGTCCATTGACATAACCGCACACCAAGCACAGTTTACGCGGCAATAAGAACCTTTTATAAGCCAGTTGTTTTTTCCCCCTGCATTGCTGAAAATTAAAAGACTGGAAAAATCCCCTTTGAAATAAATCTTCATTATTTTGCTAAAAATACTCGCATTTTTCCCAAACGGTTTTTTTTTTTTCACTATAGCTCTGATTTTATTAAATTGTGGACTATATTTTGTACAAAATGTTACTACTTTAGAGGGGGTTTAAATATTTTGTCATGGATGCCCCTGTGACCCTCATCCCTCATTCCAGACAGGCTGCTTCTCCTCCGTCTGTGCTGATCAGCCACAATGTCTTCGAGATCAAGGAGAGACTTGGTATGCAGGAAAACTAGAGGGAAAGATACTTTCTAGTGGACTGAAAAGTGGTGCGTCCGTGAGGAGAGTCCTGGAGCCGCATAATAACATCCCTGAACCCCAGCAGCATCCAAATTCCTTCTCTCCAGAAAGAAGGGGGGGCCCAAGGGGAGGGGCAATGGGTTGGAGGCAATATGGGGGGGGGTACTGTTCCATGAAGTCCACCTGCGACCCTCAACCCGGGTCGCAGGCTCATCCCTTGCCCCGACTCCGAGCACGCTCCGTCCGCACCTCGGGTCCGTGGTCCCCGCCACTTTCCACAATCAGAGGCCACCATGAGCTCCGGTCCCACTCACTTTAACCTCGCCACAATCCCCGCTCTGTCCTCTTTCTGGTCCCCGGCGTGCGCGGACGCCACGCCCCCTATGGCAAGTGCGTGCCGGCAGTGAAGAAATGTAAAGGACGGTGTTCCGGTAATTGGTCATTGCGGCACTGTCCCCTATTTTAAGTCCGGCCCCTTCCTGACAGCCTTGCCGGATCCTTTAGTGCTCTTTAGCCTAACAGAAAGCCGTTCCTGTGTTACGTAACCGACCACCAGAATCTTGCCACCCTAGCCCTGCCCTTACTGCCCTGTCCATGTTCACGCGCCTCATCCACCTGCCCTACCTCCTCTGTCCGCCGACTACTAGCCCGCCCTGCCGATTTCTGTACCTCTCCTACACCTTGGCCAGCCACCGCAGTCAAGTCCCCGCCAGTGGAAGCGACCTGAATACTGCCTTCCCTCGCGCAGCAATCCATCCCGCTTTTTTGGGCGGGTCTCTGGGTGAAATACAGGTACTACTTAGATTCCGTCCTCCCAGGCGAGTGCTTACCCAATTTTCACCTGCGGGGGTCCAGGTGATCCACTACGAGACCGTACATTGATAGTAGGATCCGGCCATTGATCCCGGCCAAGGTGCACGTTTACCCCATCCTGGGCGATCTGACGACTGTTGTTGCTCGCCAGTACCACAGCAACTAGTCCAACAGGCGCAGCAAACTTACCCAAGCCTATCCTCCATGTTGCCAGCAACTCGTCACTCGCTCACGCAGCAATACCAAAACCTATCCGCATCTCTGGTGAGTTGCCCTTCTCAACTTCCTGTGGCTCTGGGGGGTCCCCAAGCTTCGGCTGAGTCGCTCCTACTCCATCCAAGTCGACGGAACCCAAAAACGCTGCAAGGGGGTTCAACACCCATGCTCTAATGCACGTGAGTGATGGCGCGAGTCAGTTTCCTGTCTTGAAACTGTGAAAGTGCTTTCGTGCACCTCCTCTCATGGAAGGCCTGGCATGTGGCTACACCGCTGTAGACAGGAACGATCCAGTGACTGCGGACCTCCATCCGTTCACTCTGCCGCATAGTTCCGCAGGGTGTGTTCGAGGAACCTGCTCGAGCATCTTCCGACCGCCCGCGAGACAGCTCTCCTAAACCTGCGCCAAGGAGAATCTGTCCGTAGGATAACAACCGTTGCAATTCGCCCTTGGCCTCTGAACTTTTATTGAACGAGGCGCTCTGTGTGCCACCTTTAAGAAAGGGGCTTCTCGAGCCGAATTAAGTGATGGTAATAGCAGCGCAAGACATCCATCCTCCTTAGTGACGCTGATCCTGTTGGCCACCCCGCATACAGTGTAAATACCTCACTGAACGGGAGATGAATTTCGGCAAGAGCAACTGTTATGCCCAGCCTCGCCGCTCCCGCGCCTGGCACCAGCCAGTCCTTCAGAAGCCTCCTGCGCCACAGCTGCCAACAGCTAACGGAGGAGCCCACCATGCATGGTGACTGGGGCTCAACTTTTCTGAGAAGATTGGCCCAGCGAGCGGCAGAACAACTTGTGCCTCTACTGAGCAGGCTCAGATCATTTACCCGGAGGAAGTTGTCCCAAGTATAGCTCCGACCCAAGCCTGCAGGAAACTTCCGCACCTAGGTTTCTGTGGGAGGTCAATACCTAGGTGCAAATCCCTCCTCATATCGCAACGCCTGTTGATCCCAGTTCAGATCTGTCAGGCACTGGTACCCTTTCGTTCCAGGATCTGCGTTCCTGATTTCTTGGCTCGGCAAGGAACTCATCCCACCAGTCTCTAGTGAAGCATTATCGGTTCCAGTGGTCCACTAAGAAAAACCGCTTGTTATGCTCGTCGTCAGTGGGGAGATCTTAGCGACACCATCCAGTTTGTCAACCAAGCCACTGGTCCCTCCCGCCGTTGTGGGCTCTGCATAAGGAAAAATCTCCTTCTCTTGTTGCTCGCTCTTCGTTCTGCGTTCTCCCTCCGGACTTCCATGGCTGCCCATCTCCCTACCATCCGGGCGCATCTGAGAAGTGACTCGTTGGGTCCAACTGTCAGGGGGCGTTGTTTTGGTGGCACCTCGCCCGTGCTTCACTGCTCCCTGCTCGACGCCCTTCGTGAGCCCTGTCCGGATCTGCCGCCTAGAGTATCAGGAGTACGCCGATGTGTTCTAAAGAGAGACAATCAGATAGAGTCGTTCCTCCACATCGCCCCCCGCA
Source organism: Phyllomedusa bahiana (assembly GCA_025379985.1). NCBI lineage: Eukaryota > Metazoa > Chordata > Amphibia > Anura > Hylidae > Phyllomedusa > Phyllomedusa bahiana. Next base: position 5,149 of record JAODAL010054338.1, read on the forward strand.
CGATTTGTCCCAATCGACTTATTTGCCGGGTACCAGTCCTCCCGGGCATAGTTAACCCAAATACGTTCCCTGAGACCCAAGCCATGTCAGAGTACATCCATTGCGCGAATCTCAGGAAGGGTTCATCCGAAAGTCCTCGTCTCCCACGGTGCGGTTCTATTTTCGTAAAAAGAAGGTAACGGTACTTTTATGCCCTGCATAACCTACCGGGGTCTAAACAAGATCACGGTGACAAACCGGTTACCCATTTCCTGATCACAGAACTTTTTGACCGGTTTGGGGCGCAAGAGATTATTCGACCAAGTTGGATTCTGAGAGGAGCACAACTTGGTCCGAAATCCTGCAAGGCGATGAAGGATAGACCGGCCTACCCACCAGGGATTGGCACATGAGTACCATGTGTGATCCCTTCGGTACTGTGTAATGCTCTTACCGTCTTCCAGGATCTCGTAGAATGACATCTTCGGAGACCTCCTCTACACCTACGTGGTGGTTTCCTTGATGACATCTTGGTGTACTCTCCTGACCTCGATACCTCCACCGCATCCATGTTCGTCAGGTGTTGAAGCTCTCCGGAGAACTCCATCTGTAAGCCAAACTAGGGATGCCTCTTCCATCAGACTAGCCGTCCCGTTTCTCGTGTTACGTCATTTCTGACCAAGGCCTACGGATGGATCCAGCAAAACTGTCAGCCGTGATGCAGTGGCACGCCCAGTTGGTCTGCGAGTATAACGCGCTTCCTGGGCCTTCTGTAACTACTATTACCGCCAGTATCATCCCCAACTTCTCATTGCTAGTGGCTCCGATAGTGGCCCCTTACCAAGAAACAAGCTACCCACGCAGCTGCCCGTCGAAGCCGAAGAGCATTCTCGAAACTCAATCCGTGCCTTCTCTATGCACTATCACTTTCGCGCCCAGCTCGCCGCGAAACCCTCACGTTGGAAGTGGATGCATCGTCTTGGGAGCCGGAGCAGTTCTTAACGGAAAAAGTCCAACCGAGTAAATGTAACGTGTGGCGTTTCTTTTCCAAGACGTTCTCATTCGGCTGAGAGGAATACAACGATTGCCACTGCGGGAGCTACTGGCCATAAAGCTGGCTTGGAGAATAGGCGTTATCTGCTGAGGGTGTGCATCACCTCATTCCGCATCTATTCAGACCACAAGAACCTCCAAAATCTCCAGACAGGCTCAGCGACTTAACCCACGCCAGGCTAGTTGTCGCTCTTTCTTTTCCAGTTTGATTTCCAGATCCACTTCCGGCCGCAAGAAAAATGTGAAGCCGACGCTCTCCTCCCCGTCCTCCGACGTGGTGGTGAAGACACTACTAAACTGAGTCACATATTCATCCCAGACATCTTATCTCTCAGCTCCAGTTGACCTCCGAGAGTCCTCCTGGAAAGACCTACGTGCGCCCTCTCTCCACAACGTATCTTAAAGTGGGGACATGGCTCATCATGGTGTCCCGTCGATCCCCGGCACCCAAAAAGAACTTCCCACCTGATATCCCGGTCTAATTGTGCCGAGAGCTTGAGAGGAATGTCAAAGACTTCGTTCAGTCCTTGTAACGTCCTGTGCCCGTCAACAAGACGCCATCGTCACAAGCCGCATTGCCTACTACGCAGCGCCACTACCCATCCAACTCAACCATGTGACCAACGTTCTATTGACTTCATAACCGATCCTCCCCTCCTTCGTCTGACAACACCATTATTTGGGTGATCACGATCGGTCTCCAAGATGGCGAGCAATTTATCCCGCTAGCCAGCTGCGTCTCCTCCTGCCTGGGGAAGCTATTCTTATCTTCACGTGTTCCATCTGCATGGATCCCTCAGCAAATCCGTCTTGACGCGGGATCCAGTGTTTCTCCAGGTGTTGGCGAGCCCTGTGCCCAACTTCGTTCGGTGAAGCTCGACTTCTCTTCAGCTTAACCACCCTCAGACTAATGGCCAGTGAAAGGGTCAACCAGGTTCTTGAATGTTACGCTATGCCACTTCGTCTCTGAACGCCAAGATGACTAGGTCCAACTTGCTGCCATGTGGCGTAGTTCCTCCTATAACTCCCTAGATTTCAGAGTCCGCGGGGGGTCTCGCCCTTCTACATCGTTTATGGGCCTTCCACTCGCCCACCCATCCTCTCCCTCTGGCAACTCTCCATCCGAGGTTCCGGCGCGGACTCACTGTCCAAGACATGAAGACCATTCTGGTCCCCACACCCGTCAGTCTCTGCTCCGTTGCTTCCGAGCGCAACGAAGTGCTCAAGCGGATAAAAGAAGGAATCCCTCCTCCTGTCTTCTCCCCAGTACAAGGTGTGGCTATCTGCCAGAATGTCCGCCTTATCCCATAGTCCCACAAACTGGGACCTTAGACCCGTGTCCTGGACCCCTTGAGGTTCAGCCGCAGTTAACCCGTCTCCCTACAAACTCCAGCTCCTCCTACCATAGAATCCCAACTCGTTCCAGACGTTTCTTTACTGAAACCCCTGGTCCTTAACCGTTTTTTCCAGTAAGGCTGCATTTCCCTCCGACTGTGGCTGATGCACCCAATGTCTTTCGAGATCAGGAGATCTTGGTATGAGGAAAACTAGAGGATAAAAGATACTTTCGTAGTGGACTGGAAGGGTTCGTCCTGAGGAGAGTGCCTGGTAGCCGGAGGAAACATCCTGAACCCCAGCAGCATCCTAGAAATCCTTCTCCTCAGAAAGCAGGGGGGGCCCCCAAGGGGAGGGGGCAAAGGGGGGAGTGCAAGGGGGGGTACTGTCATGGATGCCCCTGCAACCGTCATTCCCCTCCCGCAAGGTCCGCAGGCGCATCCGTGCCCCGACTCCGTAGCAGCGACCTTGCCCTTGTCCCGCCCTCGGTCCGTGGGTCCGCTCACGCCAGCCAACGCGCCCGGCCATGATCCTGCTCTCTGTCCGCCTCTGGTCCCTGGCAGGTCAACGGTGCCTCCATGTGAAATTTTACAAAGGGACAAGCGCCAGTTTAGGTTCGTAGGGTAAATTGTGTCATTGCCGGGCACTGTCCCTTATTTAAGTCCGGCCCCCTTCTCTGACAACCTTGCCGGATCCTTATTGGCTCTACCAACGAGAAAGCGTTCCTGTTAAGCCTTGGTCCTGAGTTACCGTGTACCGAACCTCGAGCCCTACTTTACCAACCACGACTCTTGCCGCCAGCCCTGACCTCTGCCTGTCCACGTTCAACGAGCTCAGCCGCCTGCCCTGACCTCCTTCTGTCCCCTTGACTACGATCAGCCTGCCGATTCTGTACCATCCGCCTACCCTTGCCACCACCGCCGGAGAGTCCCGCAGTGGACAGCGCTCTGGGAGACTCCGCCGCACAGAGTCCATCCCGCATTGCGGCGGCTCTGGTGAATATCGGACCTACTTAGATTCCGCTCCCTGGCGTGGGCTTACGCCATCGCCTGCAGTGGTCCAGTGCATCCACTTCCAGACCGTGACAGTGACATATTTTCTCTCTGTGTGGATTGATCCAGTAATAGATCTCGAATATCTTCTTTGTTTTAGTTTATTACATATAATTTTTTGGTTCTTTTTCAAATATGGCCTCAGTAGACGAATTCGTCATGATTCTCATGAGTTCCTCCACAGAAATATTCTGCCCTACATGTAGGGGATGGCATAAAGAGGCCAGTAGCATAGTATTCCTGGTCATCTATTTTTCCTATCACGGAAAAATGGGGAAACAAATCAGTAGAATAACCAAGAGTAAAAAAAGTTACAGCGTTCAAATCTACGTCTACTAAGGTACAGAAAAATTTACCTGTTCAGGAAGGAGGGTAAACGGCCTGGTCGGAAACTGGTTAAACACTAAGCCTGCATTTGTTTTCTCATATCAATGCCTTATGCACAAAGTACACTACAATGCCCACCATCCAGCTTTCTATGGACATCAAATGTGATTCTTGAAGGGGTTATCCAACAGGAAAACAATAAAAAATGTAAATAACCACCACCTGTATAAAATATTGAATAAAAGCAATCCTATTTGTAATACACTGGTTATCCACCATTGAATCTCCGGCAGTCCCTCAAGTCTTTGTTTTTATCCATTCAACACCTGATTATTGCAGCCAACCAGTGGCCCCAGTGGTCATGTTCTGTTCTGTATTACCACTCAGTGATGGGGGCGGAACACGACCACTGAGGCCATTGACTAACTGCAACATTGGATCGGCGGTGTATTAAGATGAGTGCATTTTTTATACCATTGAGAGCTATTTTAATTTTTTTTGTGCTAGACAACCCCATAAGGATCCCCAGGACCGACATATATACTGCGGGCTCAGACTGGTCTACCCAAGAGTCAGTGATCCCATGGTGGACCTCGAGCTCCCAGGTATGGTTTTAACTGTATGTGCGTCCTTGGGACACGCATACAGTTGGAAAATATGGCCGCTGGTGCTGACTATTGTTAGTAGAAAGCAGAGCCTTTGGCCTACAGTAGTAAGCTGTGCATGCGGTGTGATGTACTAGCCTTGTGTTACGGTCTATGGTCCAAAAAGGCGTCATAATCGAGAAGAAACTGAAAGCAGCGTCCCGGCATAAGTGGCGTGATGACATTATGCCTCCCACGCTGGATACAAGCTCCTATGCGAGCTGCTCGACGTGGGAAACACGGAGAGGTGAGTGACAGAAGCCATCAATATCTACCTCCAGGGGCTATGCCCTCCTACAGGGGTCTAAGCCTATCTGCAGGGCCTATATATTTACCTACAGGTGACCTATAAACTTACCTACAGGGGGCCTATATATCTACCAACAAGTGAACTATATACAGTATCTATCTATAATGGGCCTATACACCTACCTACAGTAAGTCTACCTAGTGGGTGCCTATATACCTACCTATAGAGGGCCTAAAAACTACCTACATACTGGAGGACTTCTATACCTACCTTCTGGAGGGGCCTTTATATCTACCTACTGGGGGACCTGTATATCTACCTACTAGGGGAGGCAAGCTACCTGGGAACCTAGATACTTTCCTACCTAATAGGGGGCCTTTGTACATTTCTACCTACTTAATGGGGGACCTAGATACTTATCTACCGAATGGAGGACTTAGATACCTACCTATGGGGGGCTTTTAATTCTACCTATCTAACCGGGTAGAGGTGAGTAATCTAACTAATGGGGGTCTATATACCTATCCAGTGTGGCAGCCAACCTTCCTAATTGAGGACTATATACCTAAAAAGGAGTCTACCTATTTCCCTACTATATTGCGAGTTTACCTACCTACTATGTAGTGACACAAAAGAAGACTAAAACTTGTTGCCAAACCAAAGCCTCATTGCCATTTGGGGGCACTTTTACTGTTCGGGGCACAAGGAAGTCATTATTACCACTAGGGGATGTTTGTGTGATAAACTCTGCAGGGATGAGTTGTAACGAAGGAAAGTCATCATGGTGGTCTGGACTGGATGGAGAAGAAAAGTAAAAGTGAACGACTTATTTTAGAAGATGTCACTTCTAAGTCTATGGGTGTAAATGCACTGTAATCACTCACACCATCTGCAGAGCGCCTGGGTACATTGTTCTCTGCCACTGTACGGTCACTGTATAGCGGCAATAGTTGTCATGGTACAATGGTTTATATTCAGTAATGGGGTGGTGTATTATTCAGTCTTTTTCTCTCATTTATTATTTTGCCTTTACATGTTTTTAATGTGTTTTAACTTTGTCTTGTCTAATGTCTGTTTTCACATTTTTTGTTGGTACTTGTGTTGCAACATTGTGCTTTTCATGAATGTCATAAAGTTAATTATTTTGTATTATTTTACTTTCTCTTGCACATGTTTGTTTTGTTTGTATGTTTTATACTGTGCTTTCCTACGGACAATATATACTCTCTGTGGGAAAGTGACTCTTTTTGGTTTAGTGATTAAATGTTTTTTTGTGGTGTTCACCATTTGCATTAAATGACATGATAATTTTATAGAACGGAGCAGGATGGACGTGGTGATACCCATCATGTGTAACTGATGGGTTGTGTGATTATTTTAAACGTTTGTTATTTAATTACCTTTCACTCCTTTTTTTAATAGTCCCAATATGGCACTAGGCTATGCAATCACTTTTATAACACGTAGTAATACATTATTGTATTACTATTTATTATACTGTATGTGACAGGCAGCCTATTAAACTCTAAAAGGCTTCTGTACATGACAGACCTAGACGATATTATTTGGCCTCTGACTGTCATGGCAACCATGGGCACCATGCGCTTGCGGTGCGGAGTGCCCATGGGTGACAGAGGAAGCCCTCTCCCTCTTTTTAAACACCATATGCCGGGGAAAGGCAAAGCCTCCCATCTAGAGTGTTAAAGGACCAGGATCAGTGCTAGCATTGTTCCTGGCCACTGCAGCAGGAACTTTGCTGTACTTAAAAGTGCCCTTTCTGCGGAGGGTTGCGGGCAAACCCTTTTGAGAAAACACCCCCCAAATGCCAGACATGTATGGCAAAAAGGGAGATTTTGAAAAAAATTTTTTCAGAGCCCCCAAGGGGGTTTGGCAAGTGTTGCCAGGGGGTGGAACCAACCCACCCTCCGCCAAGGCCGTTTTGTTTTTTGGGGCCACAATAGGATTCCCCAAGGGGGCGAAACGAGAAATGGGAGGCCCCAGGGGTCAGATGTATGTCCGGAACATGGTTTTGGGTCGGGCGTTTTAAATTTTAAAACCGTTTGTGAAAAACAGTTAAAAAAAACAGAAAAAAACCAAAGGGCGGGGGGCTGGTTGGACGAAAATAAAATGGCCTGGGGGAATTTTTGATAGCCCGGGGGGATCGCTGCAAACAAACGGGGGAAAGTCCTGAAATCATCCGGGCCCAAAAACGCCAAAAGGGCCCAAAGCTTTCCCTACTCCCGGGGGGCCCGGGGGAAAAGAAGTTTGGAGGGAAGCCGCCCCCTTATTTCGGTATTTCTGCCGAGATCCGGGGGTTTCTTAAAGGGGTTTGGGGCCCTTTTTACCCTGGAAGTCCGGGGCAGCAAAACGCGGGGCCTTTTTGCGGACCTCCCCAGAACAAAGCGCCCATCCCGGACTGCAGGGGGCCCGGGGGGGGGCTGGGGGCTCGCTCCCTCTCCCCCAGAGGACTCGCAAACGGAAAAGGCGGGACTGGCCCCCCGGGGCACAACCGGGGAGTGAGTGAATAAGAGTCCCAAAGGGGGAAAGCCGGTGGATTGCTCCCGCCGCCTTAGGGAACGGGTGAACAAAGGGAAACCGGGCAGAGCCCCCTGGTTGCTGCACAAATTCGGGATTTGCTGAGGATTTGGCCCACCCCGTGAGTACACTAAAGACTCCCGGGGGCTCTCTGCTCTATCTTGGGCCCCTGAGGGCATCCCAACCCCAGAGAACGTGGGCCCAAAATTTGGGGGGACTGAACTTTTTTAAAAAGGGTCCCTGAACCCCCCAATTTTCCCAGGACATTGCGGGGAGAGGGAAACCCGGCTTGATAATTCAGGGGGGACTGCAACACGGGGAAAAACAACCCCCCCAATATCGTGGTTTTGGCCTCAACGCTTGTACAGGATCCCAAATTTTACAAGTGCCCGGGGAAGCCCTATATAAGGCCCCCCTGAGCGGCCCTTTTGAAACCCTGCACCTCTCTCTCTGAATACCCCTTTTTAAGGGCGTCCAAAAGGACAAGACAGAGGGGGGGACATTCCCGGGGGGATGACCCCCTTGCCCCCCGATTTAAAAGTATAAGGAAAAAACCCCCCTTAGATAGTCCTTTGGCGGGGACTTTCCAAGGGCTGATGAACATCTACCTTTTCCTAATAAAGAGTTACCCTAAGATGCCACTAAGGTCGGGCAATCCCTTTTAAAAGATCTCCCCATTTGGGAAAAGGGGCCAAAAAGAGTCTTTTATATAGAGGTAAAGGAACCTTTAGAGCAAAATCTGTTTAAATCCTGGGGGGAAAAAAAGGGCAATAGGAAAAGAGTTGATTCCATTGAAGTCCCCCATGATCACACTAGGCAATATTTAAACCTTGCAAAGGGCTGTGTAAAATCAACCCAAAACCCCTCGGGGGGACCCAATCGCCAAAAAATAGAGGAATTTGGACAATAGGGGTCGGAGGAAAAAACCTTTCAGGATGGGGGGGGCCCCCAGGGGCTAAAAGGGGGGGAAAAAATGTCTTTCAAGTCCCTGGGGGAAAATTTTTTGGGAAACCCTTTGGGTTTAGGAGGGCCATATAAAATGGACAGAGCCCCACAGAGCCCTTAAACCAAAAGGGGTCTGTCTTTAATCCGATGTTTATTTGCTGCATTCTGTTTTCCGCCTTAAGGAACAGATCAAAATTTGAAATTGGGCCGCCAGAATCCCTTTCCCAAAAAGGGCGCAAAAACAAATATTCCCTGATCTTCCTGGATGACCTTTTCAGAAACGTCGGGGATCTTTAACCCTAATGGCATTTTTGAAGGAAAACCCTTTTCCCGTACCGGTGGGGTTTTCCCTTTTCCCTGCATGCCACCCAAAGGGAAAGGACGCTCTGCAATCTTCGCAATTTTAAGATCTCCCCCGTTTTTGCCCAAATTAAAAGGGTCCCCTTTCACCCCGCTTAAACCCACTGGGAAAATTTGGGGAAATCCCCCCTCTGCCCCCCTTCCCCGAAAGGGAGAAAGCACAAACCTTTGAAGAAAAGATCTTCCCCCAACCCCCCCCAAACCCCTGGGGCGCCCCAAGGGGGAAGTGCCTCCCCCCCCTGAACCAAATGAGATCCTGTGGGGCAAAAAGGGGGAAAAGTTTCCCCTTTTTTATCCTTTTTTGGGCTTAAGGCCCTTTAAAGGGTGATGGGAAAAAAAACGGGGGAAATTTGGGGAATAACATGGACGGACCAAAGCCGGGGGTTTGTGTAGTAAATTTTGGGGTAAGAACTCTTTAAACCCCGGGGCTGTCAAAGGAGGCCCAATAGTCCCTATTAGGAAAACCGAAAACATAGGGGGGGACTGGGCCAAAAACCCCCACGGAAACTTTGAGATTAATTAGGGTCCCGTCTTAAATTTCCCTAGTTCTATGGGCGGCGCCAAAACAGTACTTCGGGGGCAAAAGTATACGCTGGGTTTCCCGACTAAAGAGGGGTCGTCAACAGCAGGGAAAAAGTGCGGGTTTCAGTCTTAGGAGGCTGGAAGGTGGCTAGGGGAGCGCCCAGATAAAATTTCTCCGAGGCTATTGTTAAACCCCTTTAGATCTAAATGAAGAGTATAGCGATGCATAGTGCAGAGAAAGCGTTTGCTTTTTTCTAAGAGAAGTATTATGAAAGAAAACCCAAAAAAGCCCACCCCCCCTATTAGCTTGGATGCTTTGGAGGAAAGAGTGCGTCTCATCCGCAAAGCTTTACGGGAAAAAACAGGGGTACCGAAAAATGATCCCAAATCCAAGCAGATATTTTCCCGGGAAAATTTTTTAAAAAACCTCTATAATATTCCGAGTGCCTTCCCCAGAAAGGGGGTAGGGCGTGACAGGGGATTAACAGGGGTTCTTACCCCGTGTGGGTTACCGCGGGGGCCCCTCATCAGAAGCCTTTGGGCTCTTTTAAATGCGGGATAAACTGAGGGAAAAATTTTTTGGTTTTTTTAGGGGAAACCTTTTCCCCCTTGGGAAAGCACTAAGGGCCCGGGGTGGGTAACCCATCTTTATTATCAGGTTTTTCAACCACAGGCTTCCCTTTTTTTGCATTTTGATTTTTAACCTTTTATAACTCCCTTTTTTTGGGGCTCTCCAAACCAAAATGAGGGCGATGTTGGGACTTTATACCCTTTACTTTAAAACCAAAAATCGGGGGGGGGGGGGCCCCCCCGGGGTGCGGGAGTTATCGACCCCTAAATTTTTTGAATTCGGGTATGAAAATCTTTACAAAAAAAGTTGGCAAAAAGATTGTCTAAAACATATGAAGCACCCTTTGGGGCAAAAAGGACAAGTGGATTTATCCCCGGGCCCACCAAAGGGGGGGAAATACCAGAAGAGCCGTTTTTTCCCCATCGTTTTTGTGAATAAGGGGAAAAGGGGCAATTTCTCCCTTTTTAAGCCCCGATGAAAAAAAGGAAATTTTATCGCCCAACTGGTCCTTTTTGTTCCATACTCTGCGGGCATAGGGGTTGGGGGGCCCCAATTTTTTACCCGCGCTCCCGGGGCTTACTCTAGACCAAAAAGGGCCCTTCAAATTTAAAACCCCATGCTTTTTCTTAGGGAAAAACAATCCACAATGGAAAAAAGACCCGGGTGCCCCACTCCCCCCTTTTTTTGCCCTTTGTTTTGAGCCCCTTAGCTGCGGCATTAGATTATTTATCAGACATTAAGGGGGTCTTGGTAAGGGGGACAGGAATTCAAGATACGTTTTTATGCGGAGATGTCTGTAATGCTTCTGCCAATTAGACGCTCCTAACCTTCTTTCCTTTTAAAAAAAATTTTAGAAACCATCATTTTAAAAAAATACGGCAAAAACGAAGCATTGATTGGCTTTTTCAGACCTTTTTTTTGCCATCTTAAGGCAAATTATAATTACGCTGGAAGGAGGGCTCTCAAAAATTTGGGGTTTTTGACTCCAGATATTTTCCCCTTTTAAAAGGCTTTTAAACTCCCCCCGAAATTAATTACAGAAAAAAAAACAATTAGGGGACGGGATGGAAAAGTTTAGTTTTTATCCCTGTTTGGCGCATTCAGCCAAAAAATTGTGGTTTTTCTCCAAAATAAAAGTATTTTTCCCCGAACACTCCCAACCTACAAGGAACCCTGAGACCCCTACAACCCGACTTCATTCTTTCATATGGCCCTAAGAACTAGGATCCCTAAAGTGATTGCTAGGGGGGAGGGGGCAGGGGGGCTTTCGGTACCCAGATTTACTAAATATTTGGGCAGACAATGAGGGTCATTCGTTTTGGGTCGCAGCTATATGCATACCCCAATGGATGAACCGAAAAAATTATGGACGGCACCATCACCCCAACTCCTTTGCTTTGGGAACCACAAAAACAAAAAATAGAACCCCGCTGCTGAATTCTATGTCTTTACGAGTCTTTTGGGCAGAGATTTGTGACAGGTTTGGGGCTGCGTTCTAAGGGCTCCAACTCTTTCTTGTTCCATCCAAGCTTGGTGGGGGTCAGAGGGTTGAAGGGCGACCATGGAACAAAGCAAATTTTTCCCATTCGCCGATTTGGGGCCCATACTTTAAGAAAAACCCCTTTTCAGGAACTAAAATCTCAGTTTGGGCTCCCATCCTCTAGCCTTTTTTCATATTTAAAATTAAGCATTAATGGGCTCGTGTGGAGCGGAGGGTTTTTTAAACCCCCTACTTTTAAAAAAATTTTCCCCACAGGGGTCTCCCCTAAAAGGGCTATCTGGCTAATTTTTAATTGAGATATCTCCAATCAGGGGAAAACCAGACCGCACGATATAGTTCCCGATGGGAGGTTCTTGGGTTTCAACCCCCTCTGGAAGAAGGCAAAAACATTTGGTCAGGCTTTTAGGTCTCTATTTCCATCCCCGAATAAAAAAAATCATTTAAGTTGTTATGTACTGGTATCACACACCCGCCCCCTTTCAAAAGTAATCCGTCTCTACCGGACGTGTGTTGGAGGTGGGGAGTCAGGAGCAATGTACCCCAAAATGTTCTGGGGTTGTACAGGATAAGTATTTTTGGGGCAGGTTCAGGGCGTTGGCCCTTTTAGATCCTTTGGTTTTTGGGGGCCCCCTTACGCCCCAAAATTTTTATTTTAAAAGTCCCATTCCCCTTGTTGGCCGAAACTGGGTAGGTTTTTTATATATTGTAACTGCAGCAAGTGTTTGATACAAAAACACTGGAAAAGGGTCCCCTCCATCAAGGAGGCGTTTGTTCCCAAAATTAAAAAAATTAGGGGTATGAATACCTTACAGCCCTTTAAAATATGAGTTGGGAATCCTTTGACACGGGTTTTGGAAGGCCTGGGGAAGACATTTTATTTTCCGGGGAAATTTTGATACTGTGCACCCTATATAACTTATCCTGCGATTACTGCTTTTGGTGAATTTTTTCCCTTCTTGTCTTTTCTCGTCTAACCCCCCAAATTAAAAATTTCTATATTGCTTTTCTTATAATGTTTTATGAGTCATAACATTTTGCAATAATGTTCAATACCTTCACTATAGCTAAGATATGATGTTTCTATGCTGAAGTATATATTCAGTGAAGTTATATATTGTGTTTTGTACATAATACTTGTTATTGCGTTGATGCTCAAAAGAAAATTTAATAAAAATACAGTTAAACAAAAAAAAAACATGGCGGAGCAGGAAGCTGCAGGCTGCATTAAAACATCAGTTGGGTGTCCCATTGCAGGGTGTGTGTTGATGTCACTATTTCATGCTGCCTGCATCAGACCACAGCCAACTAGCCTTGGAGGCCACAGGCTGTCACCCCATCAGGCCTGCTGCTTATTGTAGGAATGGGAAAAGGTAAATTTTATTTATTTATTTTCTGTTCCAATTAAAAGTGCAACTATGTCCATTTTTAGAAGTATACATAGAACGTTCTCTTACAGCTATTTGTATGTATTTATATGTTATTTTATATAAATACATCTATAGCAATGCTGCTCTTCTTTTGGGACTGGACAGCTGGAGAAAGCTGGGCATGATTGGGTTTGCTTGGGGTAGTTAGAGGCATGGCCTCATGTGGTGTGAGGTGTGGTTTGAGTTGTAGCCTGGTGTGATGTCATGTATTTGGGAAGAGCCCACTACCTGGGGGCACACAGTGCTTTTGCCCCTCTTACTACTCCAATGTTCAGGATGAAAATAAGCATCCCTTTTACCCTTTATCGAAATGTGACTTATGGATACCGCATCATATCAGTAATAAGCTATGGAGCGGGCTCACATACGTGGTGGGTGCTGGCTGATAACTACAGCTGACACCCGCCGCTAACAGCAAGGATTGGAGCTGGCTCCGATCATTGCCGTTTAGCCCCTTTGACGCTGCACCGTCTAAACGAATCTTGGTCACCATGGCAGCTGAAAGCCTAATAAAAGCTTCTGGAGCTGCCATATTAAAACTTCTATTACTTCCTGCCTTACTGGTCACAGAAAATGGATGCTGCAGTGTAAATTTAAGTAACAGAGAATTTTTTTAATTTTTTTAAAAGTACTAAAAAATAACAAAAACTCTACATATTTGGTATCAATGGAATCATATTAACCTGCTGAATACAGATAACAAATTTTTGTCGGAGTGAATGACCTAAAAACAAAACCCCTAAAAACATGGTGCAAGTTGTTGCTAGTATATTCAATGGTATGGTCAATAGCCTCATTAAAAAAGTACATCTTGTCCCGCAAAAACAAGCCCTCATACGTCTATGTAAAAATAAAAAATGGAGGGGAGGAAAAAGATGAAGAGCCATAAAATATGATGTGGGAAATATGCAGTGGGAAGGGGTGAAAGGATATGTGCATTATGTTTATTTTTTGTCTGTGTTGTATGTAAACTCTACTATTTTATTATTACTTTTTAAAATATTTAGTTCATTAAGGCTATGTTCACACGTCTCATTGCGGCGCGTATAGTACAAACCACAATACGCCAGGTGTTCTATGAGAGCTATGAATTACCGTAATTGCGGCACACGTTGTAAGGTGCGCTGTGTATAATGCGCAATATGCAGTAATTACGCAAGATAATAAGCCGTGTCGCACTACAATCGTATGATGCTACACATTTATGACTGGAGGACAGCAAAACTAGGCACATTACTGCTGGAGCAGCCAGACCAAGTTAAAAGGGGTTCCCTGAGCCTGAGTTTTCGTAGTGGAACTAGAAAGCGCCAAATCTATGACCCGCAGTAGAACAGGTCCATACATTCAGGCGCATCCTACACTGCTTTTAAGCTATTTACAACTGGTCTCTTTGCACCTAGATGATACATGTCATCCACAGTGTACATAAGATACTGTGTATGGCTCCCGAACGTATCTGTTACATGGAAGCCCTATTAGCTGTGAACTGAACATGCTCAAGTTCATAGTTCACTGGAAGCTAGGGAACAGGACTCCATGTTTAGGAAACCCTAAGGTTGCTGCTTTAGAGTCTGACTATACGATAATGATTTAGAGTCAGATTTTTACACTGATTCGGTTTTTAAAAACCATAAAAATCTGCCTGTAATACCACCCTCTTAAAACTCAATTAAAAATCCGAGTTGTAGTCCACACGACTCGGATTTTCTTGAGGTGGGATTTCAACGTTTTTGCAAAAGATTATCCACTGTGTTTTAAGCATAAAAAAAAAAAAGGGGGGGCCTATGTATCTCTATGTTGTATCTATGGCCAAAACCCGATAGAGATGAATGGGACTCATTTTAATGTAAATCTGGTGGCAAAATCCATAAACAAATCGATTTTAGTGGCAAAAACGAGATAGCTTTATTAGTGCCAAAATCCATAGAAAAAACGATTTTAGTGCCAAAATTAGTTAAAAAACGAATTTTTGTCGACAAAAACGAGATAACTTTATTAGTGCCAAAATCCGTAAAAGATAAATGCAATAATGTGCTTTATATACCCTTTTGTAAGGTGGAGTTACATCCAAGGGCTTGATTTATGCATACATTAAAAACCAGACATAAAGACAAGCAAAAAACACACCAAGAAACGCAAACTGCGCCAAAAAACTGATGTTTTTTCAGCAGCTTTTGACAGGCAGTGGACAAAAAACTCAGTTTTATGAACGCTTCTAGTATTTGGTTTTCAGGTTGTTTTTTTTGTCCAATGCAGTGTAGACATAGCCTTAGGCCATGTCCCCACGGCACCGGTTTGCGGCCGGTTTTTTAGACGGTTTTGCAAACCGTCTGAAAAACCAACCGCAAACTTTTATATGGGGCTCTATGGAAAACCCATGCAGCAGTCCCCACTGCACGGGTTTTCCGCCTGAAAAACATTCTACATGTTCATCCTTCAGTCCGGTTTTTGGATGGAATATGAACAAGTGAATGCAAAGGGGGAGGGGGCTACTCTTGGAGAAAAGCTGTCCTGTCGCGGCCGTGTGCACGGCACAAAAAACTTAAAAATATTTGTCCTGTGCCGTGTAAACAGCCCTTAGGCCGTGTTCACACGGCTTATTCCCGACGGATTTGTGTGCCGTATTGAGCGCACAAATCCGCCGTGAATAAGGGGCGGGACGGGGGCGGGGCCGGAGCGTGGCGGGGGCGCCGCTCCCGGCCCCATAGACAATGCATTGTTTACGGCGCGTACGCGCCATAAATAATGTGCATGTCACTTTCTCCCCCCGCGGCGGATTCGCCGAGCGGGGAGGGGCGACGGATTCCACTGTTCTCTATGAGAGCAGTGGATTACCGTAATTGCTGCCGCGGATTGGCGCCGTACTGAAGCGCAAATCCGGCGCGCAGTATGGCGCCAATACGCGGCAGAATAAGCCGTGTGAACGAGGCCTTAGAGTCAATTTCTGCGCAGCTGCCTCAGACATACTTACTTCAATAAAGTCCGGGGGGGAAGAGTGGGGGGAAAAGGGAAAAAGAATTTTAAGTTAGCAGGGGTTCAATGTTTTTAGTGTGGGAGGATGAGAATTGGGGTTTTTTTTTAGCGCGTAGCAAAGGGGAAATGGGGTTTTTTAAAAGGGGGGGTTTTAAAACGGGGTTTTTTTCAAGCCGTAACTGCGAGACGGGTTTTGCCCGGAATTACGGTTTTTTGGTTGGGGGGGGGGGCGGGGCACAGCTCGCCGGCCCCCCCAGACAAAGCAAATTTTCCACGGGCCCTAACCCGCAGGGATAACCCGGATGTCACTTTTTCACGCCCCGGTATTCGCCCCAACGGGGGAGGGGGAACGATATCCCTAGTTCTCTTTTAGAACGTGGGTTTTCCGTAAAGGCTGGCACGAAATTTCCCGCCCCTTTTTGCAGTGCAAAAAGGCACGCCAAAAGGGTGGAATCCGTGCCCGAAAAAAGCCGTGTGGGAAAGGGCCTTTTAAGGGGAATTTTCAAGTGGTTACGGGGGGTCCCTTTTAGAGCTGATTGCCGGGGCCCCAAACCGCAAACGCGCGGGGGGAAAAGGGGGAAAAGGGTTTTGGGGGGCCCGGGAACCAGCCGGGGCCCCTAGACTTGCAAATTTTCTCCCGGCGCTTTCGGCAATTATCTCCCCGCGCGTACAAAACGGTTTGTAATTTTTACGAGCGGGGGGGGAGAGGAGGCTTTTCCCCAGTTTTTCTATGAGAGCTTTTAATTACCGTTGATTGGGGGGCATTTTCGCTCGATTAGAGGGGGGGCAGTACGTCACAATTTCGTGGCGAAATGTGCCCCCAAAAAAAGCCCCTTGAAAAATCCCCTGGAGGGGCAAGTTTTTTGTTTTTGGGAGTTTTTGGGTTTTATTTGGTAGTATAGCAGAAGTTCAGTGGTTTAGGCAGTGTGGGGATTATTATATATTTATAAATATATTACTGGGGCCCCAAAAAAAAGAAAGAGTGCACTTTTTAAAACCACATTTCCCAGTTTTCATGAATGGAAAAAAAATTCCATTACAAAAATTTAAATTTATTACATGATGCGTTGAGATCAAAAAAACCCTAAAAAAATTTTTAATAAAAACAAATGAATTCTCCCTTGGGGGTCTGGATTTGGGAAAGATAAATCAAAATCAAAATGGGAAAAAACAAATTTAAAGGGGTGATCCAACATCAGTGGAAAGCTTTTAAGACAAGGAAAGGGGGCTCAGTAAGGGGTTTGGGGTGTGGCCTCCACTGCCTGTTTGACCTCCCTTTCAATGCCTTTAGCATGGGTTTTATGAGGCGGTGGAGAAACTCCGAGGGATCTCCTACCAGACCTGTTAAATTTAAAACCTCAGTCAGCGGGGCAGTTTTGTTTTGCAACGTTGGGATCAGGGGATGGAAGAGAATGATGTCCCAGGGTGTGCTTGATTGGGTTCAGGGCTGGGGAATGGCAGGCCAGTCCATAGCATCAATGCCTTTATCTTGCAGGAACTGCTGACACACTTCAGCCACATGAGGCCCAGTATTGTCATGTATCAGAAGGAACCTGCATATGGTCTCACATTGGGTCTGAGGATCTCATCCTAGTACCTAATGGTAGTTAGGGTACCAGGCTGTCACATCTGTCACGTGCTCAGTGTGAACCTGCTCTCGTCCGTAAAGAGCACAGGGCGCCGGCCCCATAGACATTCATTACTAGTGGCGTGTATTTGCCGCTAGTAATTGACACGTCACTTATCTCCCCACACATACAATACAATCGTATTGTACGAGCAGGGAGAGGAGACGTAATCCATAGTTCTCTATGAAAACTGTGGATTACCGTAATGACTGGGGTACATTCCGCCCGTACTTGAGCGCAGTACGGCATGAAATACAGACCGAAATGCGCCCCAGTTTAAGGCATGTGAACTTAGCCTTAGGCCGTGTTCACACGGCTTATTCCCGACGGATTTGTGCGCCGTATTGAGCGCAAAAATCCGCCGTGAATAAGGGGCGGGACGGGGCGAGGCCGGAGCGCGGCGGGGGCGCCGCTCCCGGCCCCATAGACAATGCATTGTTTACGGCGCGTCCGCGCCGTAAATAATGTGCATGTCACTTTCTCCCCCCGCGGCGGATTTGCCGAGCGGGGAAGAGCGACGGAATCCACTGTTCTCTATGAGAGCAGTGGATTACCGTAATGACTCCGACGGATTGGCGCCGTATTGAAGCGCAAATCCGCGTGGAATACGGCGCCAATCTGTCGGCAAATAAGCCGTGTGAACGGGGCCTTAGATAACTACCTGAAACTAAAGAATATTAATGAGTATGTAGCTATGTCAAATTCTGGATTCTGGCTGGCATAACGTTATTCTTCAAATTCTTGCCTGAAAAACACCTGATTTACGAGTATTTGCATTCTTGACACAAGTATTTGAAAATAGCGTAACCATAGTCAAATGGTGATTCCATGTATTCTGTTAGCAGCTATGGCTTCACGTCAGGAATGTCACAGTATATATCAGCATAGCAGGTATCCATAGCTACATGGCCAACATTCACATGTAAAGTTACCAGTAGAACTAATAATGGATAAGTTTACATGTGAATGTTACCCTGCAAAGACCCAAAGGGGCCACATGAACTAAAACTGTCCAGGTCCAAGACTTTCTTTGTTGCCCATAGCAACCAATCAGAGCTCCCCTTTGATTCTTTCAGAGCTCTATATCTAATGAAAGGGGCGCTCTGATTGGTTTCTATGGTCAATCAAGAAAATCTTAGACCTCGACAGTTTTCATACATGTGGCCCTTTAAGTCTAAATACCTGCTAGTGGAATATAGCCGTAGACTGGGCGCAGCTGCTGCAGATCCAGAATGTAGACATAGTTATATTGATAGAGTTACTGTTTCTAGACGCAGGTTTTCAGCGCGGTTTTATTTAATATGTATTGTCACGCTAAATAAAAGTGCTCATATGTCTATGGAAAAATAAAAAGTTCTGACTTTACAGCGGCCGCATTACAACTTTATTGAGCTATGCTGTTTTTAAATACTGAAAATTATTAAGTATTTACCACAAATTGAAACAAAAAAAATTCTATAAAAATACACAAAAGTTGATCGGTAAAAAAACATTTTCCAGCAGGTTCCCTCTAGGATACAGCAGCCTGTGATGCAGAGGACGTAGGAATTCTATTGTAGACCAGAGATACTGCTGCTCCATTCACAAAGCCATACATGTGAAGCAGCCTTGGACACTTGCGGGCAGACAAGGAGCTCCTGCAGTCTCCTCATCTCACGCCCCGACCGGGGGCGGGGCAGGTCAGCATGAGGAGTCACGCAGGGCCCAGCCCCCGGCTCACCCCCTCTGCTGCCTCCAGCCAACGTCACTGACACAGTGTGAAAAGCTATAGGAACAACACAGCTCCACACGTCTCCTCCAGAGAAGCGACAACTGAGCCACCCAAAAAACACAAGCGCTTCCACTGATATGGGGAAAGCGGGCCACCGTACGAATCCAGGAAGCGTGCAGCCAGCTGACTCCTGCACGGGACCGCCCGATTTAGGGGGCCCGGGCGGGGAAAATTCTGAGTACTCGGCTTGTCACCATGGCGACGGCGATATTTAAAGAGACTGCCAGGTATTTGGGGCGAGCGGGAAGGCTCCTTACAGTCAGCCACAGGTCGACACGCACCTGACAAAAACTGCTGTATAAACCCAACGCAGCAGAATGGGTAAGCTGCATTTTACTCACAGCATACACTATGGGGACACTGCAGGGCGCAAACAGCTAATAAGTGCCCCAATATGTCCCCTGGGGGGGCCCCTTTTAAAATGCACCCCTGAGGGATGTACTGGGGCGCTCCCCCAAAAAAAAAAAAGGGATAAAAAAAAAAAAAAAACCTGTATAAAATCACCCCTAATTAATTTTTCACCCGTACATGGTCCCCCATATAATTAATGCAGGAGGGGCCAAAAATACACTGCCCCCCTGAGGATGAAAATGGGGGGGCTCCCTCCTGTACATGGGCCCCCATATAATTAAGTGACAGGGGGCCAATTAAAACACTGGCACCCCCCCCCA
>JAODAL010054339.1:0-24691 GCA_025379985.1 Phyllomedusa bahiana
AGAAGCCCACAACACCTGATAAAAAACCCGTGAATAGTAAAAAGGGCCCCAAAGACCCTGATAAACCTGTTTTATAGTAACAGGATGCCACCACAGACACCTGATATAACCTGTGTATAGTAACAGGAGGCCCACAGACACCTGATATAACCTGTGTATAGTAACAGGAGGCCCACAGACACCTGATATAACCTGTGTATAGTAACAGGATGCCCACAGACACCTGATATAACCTGTGTATAGTAACAGGATGCCCACAGACACCTGATATAACCTGTGTATAGTAACAGGATGCCCACAGACACCTGATATAACCTGTGTATAGTAACAGGAGGCCCACAGACACCTGATATAACCTGTGTATAGTAACAGGAGGCCCACAGACACCTGATATAACCTGTGTATAGTGACAGGAGGCCCACAGACACCTGATATAACCTGTGTATAGTAACAGGATGCCCACAGACACCTGATATAACCTGTGTATAGTAACAGCATGCCCACAGACACCTGATGTAACCTGTGTATAGTAACAGGAGGCCCACAGACACCTGATATAACCTGTGTATAGTAACAGCATGCCCACAGACACCTGATGTAACCTGTGTATAGTAACAGGATGCCCACAGACACCTGATACAACCTGTGTATAGTAACAGGAGGCCCACAGACACCTGATATAACCTGTGTATAGTAACAGGAGGCCCACAGACACCTGATATAACCTGTGTATAGTAACAGGAGGCCCACAGACACCTGATATAACCTGTGTATAGTGACAGGAGGCCCACAGACACCTGATATAACCTGTGTATAGTGACAGGAGGCCCACAGACACCTGATATAACCTGTGTATAGTAACAGGATGCCACCACAGACACCTGATATAACCTGTGTATAGGGAACGGATGCCCCACAGACACCTGATATAACCTGTGTATAGTAAAAAGGAGGCCCCCAAAACACCTGATATAACCTGTGTATAGTTACAGGATGCCCACAGACACCTGATATAACCTGTGTATAGTAACATGATGCCCAACGACACCTGATATAACCTGTATATAGTAACAGCATGCCCACAGAACCACTAATATACCTGTGTTTTAGTAACAGGATGCCCCACAGACACCTGATATAACCTGTGTATAGTACAGGAAGGGCCCCCAGACACCTGTATAACCTGTGTATAGTAAAAGGATGCCCACAGACAAACCCGATATACCTGTTATAGTAACAGGAGCCCACAGACACCTGATAAACCTGTGTATAGTAACAGGTAGCCCACAGACAAACCCATATAACCTGTGTAAGTGACAGGATGCCACACAGACACCTGAATAACCCCCGTATAGTAACAGGAGGCCCACAGACAACCTGGGTATAACCTGTGGGATAGTAAAAGGATGCCCACCCGACACCTGATATAACCTGTGTATAGTGACAGGAGGCCCACAGACACCTGATGTAACCTGTGTATAGTACAGGAGGCCCACAGACACCTGATATAACCTGTGTATAGTAACAGAGGCCCACAAACACCTGACATAACCTGTGTATAGTAACAGGATGCCCACAGAAAACCCCACTGATTAAACCTGTGTATAGTAAAAGCAGGCCCACAGCACCTGATATAACCTGTGTATAGTAAAAGATGCCCACAGACACCTGATATAACCTGTGTATAGTAAAAGGGGTGCCCCCAGAAAACCTGGGTATAACCTGTGTATAGTAACAGCATGCCCACAGACACCTGATATAACCTGTGTATAGTAACAGGATGCCCACAGACACCTGATATAACCTGTGTATAGTAACAGGATGCCCACAGACACCTGATATAACCTGTGTATAGTAACAGGAGGCCCACAGACACCTGATATAACCTGTGTATAGTAACAGGAGCCACCACAGAAAACCCCGATCTAACCTGTGTATAGTAACAGGAGGCCCACAGACACCCGAAAATAACCCGTGTATTTTAACAGGAGGGCCCCCAGACACCTATAAAAACCTGTTTATAGTAAACCCAGGGAAAAAGCCAAACCCCAAAACACCCGAAAACCTTTTGTAAAGTGACGCAGGGCCCCCAGACACCTGATGTTTAAACCTTTTATAAAAAACCAAGGGGAGCCCCAGACCCCCCCCTAAAAATTTAAACCCGTTAAAAGTCAACCGGGTTTCCCCCACAAACCCTGATACAACCTGGGTAAATTAGTAAAAAAAGGCCCACAGACACCCGATAAAAACCTTGTAAAGTGACAGGAGGCCAACAGACACCTGAAAAAAACCTGTTTAAAGTAAAAGACAAGGGCCCCCATACACCTGGTTTAAAAACCGTATAAGAGTAACAGGCATGCCCCCCAGAAACCTGATATAACCTGTGTAAGGGGACAAGGGGGGCCCACAGACACCGAATTTAAACCCTTTTAGGTTTTAAAAGCATTTCCCCCAACAACCCGATATAAAACCCGTTTATAGTAAACAGGGGTTGCCACCACCAGACCCCCTGATACAAACCTTTTTATAAATAAAAAAGGGGGCCCACAGACACCTGATAAAAACCTGTGTATAGTTACAGGATCCCCCAGACACCCCCATATAACCCCATTTTAGTAACAGCATGCCCACAAACACCTTTTTATAACCTTTATATAGTAACAAACAAAAGCCCACAAAACCTTTTTAAACCTTGGGATAGTGACAGGAGGCCCACAGGGCACCTGATGTAACCTTTTTTTAAGCGACAGGAGGCCCACAGACACCTGATGTAACCTGTGTATAGTTACAGGAGGCCCACAGACACCTGATATAACCTGTGTATAGTACCAGGATGCCCACAGACACCTGATACAACCTGTGTATAGTAACAGGATGCCCACAGACACCTGATGTAACCTGTGTATAGTAACTGGAGGCCCCACAGACCACCTGATATAACCTGGTATGTAACAGGATTCCCACAACACCTGATGTAACCTGTTTGCGGTATGGACAGGAGCCCACAGACAACCTGATGTAACCTGTGTATAGGACCAGGAGGGCCCACCAACAACCTGATTAAGCCTGTGTATAGTAACAGGATGCCACCACAGACACCTGATATAACCTTATATAGTAACAGCAAGCCCACAGACCCTGATTTAACCATGTGATAAAGTGAACAGGATGCCCACAGACACCTGATACAACCTGTGTATAGTAACATAGGCCCACAGACACCTGAACAACCTGTGTATAGTAACAGGAGGGCCCACAGACACCCTTGAAAGTAACCTGTGTATAGTAAAGGATTCCCACTAACACCTGATGTAACCTGTGTTAGGTAACAAGGAGGCCCACAGACACCTGATGATAACCTTTGTATAGTGACAGGATGGCCCACAGACACCTGATCTAACCTGTGTATAGTAACATGATGCCCACAGACACCTAGATATAACCTGTAAATAATAGACAGCTTGCCCATTTGGACGGTAAAACAGGTTGTTGCAGACACCTAAAGGTAACCTGTGTAAAGTAACAGATTTCCCACAGACACCAGAAACAACCAGTGTATAGTAACAGGAGGCCAAAGACACCTGATATACCTTAGTATGAGTAACAGGTAGGCCCCACAGGACACCTGATATAACCTGTGTATAGTACATCAGGAGGCCCACAGAACACTTATATATCCTGGATGTATAGTGACAGCATGCCACAGACATACCTGATATACCTGTGTATAGTAACAGATGCCACTACAGACACCTGATATAACCTTTGTATAGTAACTAGGAGCCCACAGACAAATTGATATAACCTGTGTAGAGTAATAGGAAAGCCCACAGACACCTGATATAACCTGTGTATAGTAACTGGAGGCCCACAAACATCTGATATAACCTGTGTATAGTAACAGCATGCCCACAGACACCTGATATAACCTGGTATAAGTGACATGAGGCCACAGTACACCTGATATAACCTGTTTATAGTAACAGGCATGCCCACAGACCCTGATGATAACCTGTGATAGTGACAGGATGCCCCACAAGACACTGATATAGACTGTGTATAGTAACAGGAGTCCCACAGACACCTGATAAAAACCTGGTGTATAGTGAACAGGAGGCCCACCGACCCTGATTATAACCTGTGTATAGTAACAGTCATGCCCACAGAGACACATGATACAAACCCTGTGTATAGTTAGAACAGGAGGCCCACTAGACACCATAAATAGACCTGTGTATAGATACAGATGGCCCACCCAGACACCTGATATAACCTGTGTATTATAACAGCAGGCCCACAGACACCTGAATATAACCTGTGTATGAGTAACACGGAGGCCCACAGACACCTGATATAACCTTTGTATAGTGACATTAGAGCCACCACAGAACACCTGATATAACCTGTGTTATAGTGCAGATGCCACCCCAGACACGCCACATGAATATAAAACCTGTGGTATAGTAACAGGAGCCCTACAAAACACCTGATAAAACTGTGTATAGTAACAGCAGGCCCACAGACACCTGATGTAACCTGTATATAGTAACAGGAGGCCCACAGACACCTGATATAATAACCTGTGTATAGTAACCAGCAATGCCCACAGACACCTGTTATAAAACTGTGTAAGAAACATGATGCCCCACAGACAACTGAATATGAACCTTGTATAAGTAACAGGATGCCCACAGACACCTGATATAACCTGTGTATAGTGTAACAGTAGGCCCACAGACACCTGATGTACCCTGTTTATATATTAACAGGAAGCCACAAGTCGGATACACCTGATATAACCTGTGTATAGTAACAGGAGGCCCACAGACACCTGATATAACCTGTGTATAGTAACAGAATGCCCACAGACACCTGATACAACCTGTGTATAGTAACAGGAGGCCCACAGACACCTGATCTAACCGATGTATAGTAACAGGATGCCCAAAAAAAACAAAATACACCTGACACAACCTGTGTATGATATGAGACAGCATGCCCACAAACACTGATATAACCTGTGGTACAGTGACAGGATGGCCACAGACACTGATGAACCTTGTTATAGTGACAGGATGCCCCACAGAGAACACCTGAAAATAACCTGGTATATGTTAACGAGGGAGGCCCACATACACCTGATATAACCTGTGTACAGTGACAGGAGGCCCACAGACACCTGATATAACCTGTGTATAGTGACAGCATGCCCACAGACACCTGATATAACCCTTGTGTCAAAGTAACAGGATGCCCCAGACGACCTGATGAAACCTGTGTATAGTACCAAGGAAATGCCCACAGACACCTGGATACAACCTTTGTATAAGTAACAGGAAGCCCACAGACACCTGATATAAATATCCTGTGTATAGTAACAGGAATCCACCACAGACACCTGATAAAACCTGTTTATAGTAATCAAGGAGTAGCCAACAGACACCTAGTACAACCTGTGGTATAGTGAGCAGGTAGGCCCCACATACCAATACCTCGAATATAACCTGAGAATATTAAACAGCATGCCACAGACACCTGAATAACCTGTATATTAGTAACAGCATGCCCACGAGAAACCTGATATGAACCTTGTATATTGACAGGAGGCCCACATACACCTGATGTAACCTGTGTATACGCCGACAGGAGGCCCACATACACCTGAGGTAACCTGTTGTATAGTACAGGAGGCCCCTAGACACCAATATAACCTGTGTAAAGTACCAGGATGCCCACAGACCATCTTGAAACAACCTGTGAATAGTAACAGAGATGCCCACAGACACCTATGTAACCTTTGTATAGTAATAACCTGAGGCCTCCACAGACACCTGATATAACCTGTGTATAGGTAACAGGATGCCCACAAACACCTGATTTAACCGTGTGTATAGTGACAGGAGGCCCACAGACAACCTGATGAACCTGTGAATAGTGACATGATTGGCCCACATGACACCTGATATAACCTGTGTAAAGTAACAGATGCCACCACAGACACCTTATATAAACCTGTATATATAACATCATGCCCACAGACACCTATGTAACCTGTGTATAATTAACCAGGATGCCCACAGACACCTGAATAGAACCTGTGTATTGTAACAAGGGCCCACAGACAATAACCTGATACACCTGTTATAGTAACTGATGCCCCACATAACACCAGATATAACCTGTGTATAGTAAAAGGATGCCCACAGTCAACCTGATGTAACCTGAGTATATTAACAGAGAGTCCCACAGACACATGATATAACCTGTGTATAGTGACATGGATCCCACATACACCTATAAACTGTGTATAGTAACATGATGCCCACCCGACACCTGATAAAAACTGTATATAGTAACAGCGATGCCCACAGACACCTGATGTAACCTGTAATATTAACAGGAATGCCCCAACATACACCTGATTACAAACCTGTGTATATAACATGAGGCCCAAAGACACCTGATATAACCTGTTATAGTAACAGGGAGGCCCACAGACACCTGAATTAACCTGTGTTATAGTAACAGGAGGCCCACATACACCCTTCTTAACCTGTGGATATGACAGGATGCCCACAGACACCTGATATAACCTGTGTATAGTAACAGGATGCCACTACAGACACCTGATATAACCTGTGTATAGTAACAGGAGGCCCACAGACAAATGATATAACCTGTGTATAGTAATAGGATGCCCACAGACAACCTAATGCTAACCTTGTATATAACTGGAGGCCCACAAAGCATCGTGATATAAACCTGGTGTAGAGTAACAGCATGCCCCACAGACACCTGATATATACCTGTGGAATAGTGACAGGAGGGGTGGCCCACAGACACCTGATATAACCATGTGTAGAGTACAGCATGCCCACAGACACCTGATAATAGACCTGTGTAAATTGACAGGAGGCCCACAGACACCTTATATAACCTGTGTAATAACAGGAGGCCCACACACACCAGATATAACTTGTGTAATATTGACAGAGGCCCACAACAACCTGATATAACCTGTGTATAGTTAACAGCATGCCCACGAAAGACAACCTGATACAACCTGTGTATAGATAACAAGAGTGCCACAGACACACTATGATAACTGTGTTAATAGTAACATGAAGCCCACAGGAACACTGATATAAACCCTGTGTAAAGTAACAGGAGCCCACTGACACCTGATAAACCTGTGTATGTAACAGGAGGGCCCCACAGACACTGATATACCTGTGTATAGTGACAGGATGCCACCACAGACACCTGATATAACCTGTGTATAGTAACAGGATGCCCCCACAGACAACATATAAAACCTGTGTATTAGTAACATGAGGCCCAACAAACACCTGATATAAGACCTGTGTATATAACAGCATGCCCACAGACACCTGATGTAACCTGTATATAGTAACAGGAGGCCCACAGACACCTGATATAACCTGTGTATAGTAACAGCATGCCCACAGACTACCTATATAACCCTGTGTATATAAACAGATGCCACACATACACCTGATATATCCTTAGTATAGAACAGGATGCCCACAGACACCTAATATAACCTGTTTATATAACAGGAAGGCCACAGACACCTGATGTAAACCAGTGTATAGTAACAGATGCCCACATACACCTGAAATAACCTGTGTATATTAACAGGCGGCCCACAGACACCATGATATAACCTGATAGTATAGTAAACAGATTGCCCACAGACACCTGATAAAACCTGTGTATAGTAACAGGAGGCCCACAAACACCTGATATAACCTATGTATAGTAACAGGATGCCCACAGACACCTGACACAACCTGTGTATATAGTGACAGCATGCCCACAAACACCTGATATAACCTGTGTATAGTGACAGGAGGCCCACAGACACCTGATGTAACCTGTGTATAGTAACAGGAGGCCCACAGACACCTGATATAACCTTTGTAAGTAACAGGAAGCCACAAGACACCTGATGTAACCTGTGTATAGTTACCAGATTGCCACAGACAACCTGTAATACAACCTGTGTATAGTAACATGATGCCGACAGACACCTAGATATAACCTGGTGTATAGTCACATGATGCCCACAGACACCTTATATAACCTTTGTATAGTAACAGGAGCCCCACAGACACCTGAATATAACCTGTTTATAGTAATAACAGGAGGCCCAAGAACACCTGAAATAACCTGTGTAATAGTAAACCAGGGAGGCCCACAGACAACCTGATATAACCTGTGTATAGTAACAGGATGCCCACATACACCTGATATATCCTGTGTATAGTAACAGGAGGCCCACAAACATCTGATATAACCTGTGTATAGTAACAGCATGCCCACAGACACCGATAAAACCTGTGTATATGTGACAGGAGCCCACATACCACTTGATATAACCTGTGTATAGAGACGGGAGGCCCACAACCCTTGATATAACCTGTGTATAGTAACAGAGGCCCACAGACACCTGATGTCACCGTGTTTATGAGAAACAGGCGCCCCACATACACCTGATATAACCTGTGTATAGTGACAGGATGCCACAACATACACCTGAAGTAACCTGTAGCTTAGTGACAGTAGGCCTCACAGACACCTGATGTAAACTGTGTATAGTGAAAGGAGGCCCACATACACCTGATATAACCTGTGATAGTAACAGATTCCAACCACATACAACCTGATATAACCTGTATAGTAGAAACAGCATGCCCACAGACACCGATGAAACTCTGTGTATATTAACAGGAGGGCCGCTACAGACACCTGATATAACTGTGTATAGTGGAAAAGAGGATGCCCACAGACCACATGATGTAACCTGTGTATAGATCACAGGAGGCCTCACAGACCCCTGGATATCACGATGTGTATAGTGACAGGCAGCCCCACAGACACCTGAGATAAAACCTGTGTGTATAGTAACAGGATTGCCCACAGACAAGCCTGAAATAAACCTGTGAATATTAACAGCATTGCCCACATACACATGATATACACCTGTGTAATAGTAACAGTGAGGCCCGCAGACACCAGATATAACCTGTGTATAGTAACAGCATGCCTAAAGACCCCACAGACACCTGATATAACCTAGTATACAGTAAACTGCAATGCCCACCGACACCTGATATAAACCTGTGTATAGTGACAGGAGGCCAACAGACACCTGATGTAACCTGGTGGGTATAGTAACCGTATGATGCCCACAGACTACCTGATACAACCTTTGTATGTAAACAGGATGCCCACAGACACCTGATATAACCTGTGAAATAGTAACAAGAGGCCCACAACACACTGATATTAACTCTGTGTTTAGTGTAACATGAGGCCACACAGACACCTGATATAACCGTGTGTATAGTGACGAGCATGCCCACTAGGACACCTGATGTAACCTGTGTCAGTAACAGAGGCCCACGACACCTGATATAACCTGTGTATAGTCACAGAGGCCCACAGACACCCTGATAAAATCCTGTGTATAGTAACAGGAGGCCCCACAGAACCACCTGATATAACCTTGTATAGTAACAGCATGGCCCACAACACCTTATGTAACCTGTTGTATACGTAACATGAGGCCCACAGACACCTGGATATAACCTGTGGTATATAACAGGATGTCCACAGACACCTGATATAACCTGTGTATAGTGACAGCATGCCCACAGACACCTGATGTAACCTGTGTAAGTAAACAGGAGGCCCACAGACGACCTGATATAACCTGTGTAAAGGTAACAGGATGCCCATCAACCACCTGATGAAACCTGTGTGAATAGTAACAGGAGGTCCCACAGACACCTGAAATAACTGTTTATCAGTAAACAGGAGGCCCACAGGACACCTGAGATAACCTTTGTAGTAGTAACAGGAGGCCCCACAGTATACCGTGATTAACCTGTGGTATAGTAACAGGAATGCCCACAGACCACACCTGATATAACCATCACTAGTAACAGGAGGCCCACAGACACCTCATATAACCTGTGTATAGTAACAGGAGTCCCACAGACAGCCTGATATACGACCCCGTGTATAGTTACATAGGCCCATACACACTGATTATAACCTTTGATATAGTGACAGCATGTGCCCACAGACAACCTGATTGTAACCTGTGTATAGTGACAGCATGCCCACAACACCTGATAAAACCTGATGTATAGGTAACGGAGGAAGTGCCCAGCAGACACCTGATATAACCTGTGTAAAGTAAACAGGATGCCCACAACACCCTATGTAACTGTGTATAGTGAAACAGGAGGGCCCACAGACACCTAATACAACGCTGTGTATAGGTAACAGCATGCACAACATACACCTGATATAACCTGTGTATAGTGGAACAGCATGGCCCACATACACCTGATTTAACCTTGGTATAGTGGACAGTAGGCCCCACGATACACCTGATTATAAGCCTTATTATGAGTAACAATGGATGTCCCACAGACACCTGATATAACCTGTGTATAGTGACAGGATGCCACCACAGACACCTGATGTAACCTGTGTATAGTGACAGCATGCCCACAGACACCTGATATAACCTGTGTATAGTAACAGGATGCCCACAGACACCTGATATAACCTGTGTATAGTAACAGGAGGCCCACAGACACCTGATATAACCTGTGTATAGTAACAGGATGCCCACAGACACCTGATATAACCTGTGTATAGTAACAGGATGCCCATGACAGGAATATCATGTACACCTGATACAACCTGTATATAGTAACGGCATGCCCTATGGCAGGATTACCAGAGACACCTGATATAACCTGTGTATAGTAACAGGATGCCCCATGATAGGATGACCAGAGATATCTGATACAACCTGTGTATAATAATAAGAAGCTCTATGACAGGAATATCATGTACACCTGATACAACCTGTATATAGTAACGGCATGCCCTATGACAGGATTACTATGTACTCCTGTCCATAACCTGTATAGTTACATGATGCTTCATGACAGGATTAACAGAGAAATCCAATACAACCTGTGTATAGTAACAGGATGCCCTATGGCAGGATTACCTAATACAACCTGTGTATAGTAACAGGATGCCTTATGGCAGGATTACCTGATACAACCTGTGTATAGTAACAGGATGCCCTATGGCAGGATTACCAGAGACACCTGATATAACCTGTGTATAGTAACAGGATGCCCCATGATAGGATGACCAGAGATATCTGATACAACCTGTGTATAGTAGAAGGAAGCCCTATGATAGGAATATCATGTACACCTGATACAACCTGTATATAGTAACGGGATCCCCTATGACAGGATTATCAAGGACTAATGACCACAACCTGTGTATAGCTACAGGACTTTTTGTGATAATTGTACCACTGACATCTGACACAATTTGTGTATAGTAATGACGCTCTATTCATAACTCCCAACCAACCTGAATCCAGTGGGACAGTCCTGGATTCTAGGGGCTGTCCAGCAGTCCTGGGCGGCTGGAGGTATGTCCAAGGTATTCAGGGCACATGCTGTTCATCTATACTTGCCGACTGTCCTGCACTGCCAGAAACCTCTTTAAAAACCTGGTGCTAGGGAAGCGTCTTGAGACGTTCTCCTGACATCAGTGCCTGCAGGGGACAGTGTAGGCTAGCGGTGGATGAGCGCACTGCCTTTTCTCTATCACGGGAGGTAAGTGATCTTTTATGCCCCCTCATGGGCTATTCTGCTTTCTCAGTCATCGGCAGAAAGCTGGGTGTTGTGGGGTTGTTATGCTGCAGGAGGGACTGGGGCACTTCACAAAATAGATGGCCATCCCAAAGCCCTGATCTAAACCCTATTGAAAATGTATGGGCAAAGCTGAAAAGGCAGGTGCGTGCAAGGTGACCTACAAACATGGCTCAGTTACACCAGTTCTGTCAGGAGGAATGGGCCAAAATTCCTACCAGCTACTGTGAGAAGATTGTGGAAGGATATCCAAAATGTTTGACCCAAGTCATATAGTTTAAGTGCAATGCTACCAAATACTAATGAAATGTATGGAAACTTTTGACTTTGCAGAAAGTAATAAAAATGCCCTAAAAAAATTCTCAGTATTCTGGCATTTGGCAAATCTAAATAATTTTGGTTCCTAATTCACTTAAAACGCTACATACTACATGCAAGGTGTGTAATACATCCCCTAAAGTCACTGCAGAGCTGATCTGGGTTTAATAAGACTCAGCAGCTTCCACAGTCACCGATTCTCGGCAATCATGTGACTGACCTGAACCAGAAGACTTCCTGCTAATTTGTATAAACTTATTAAGTGCTGTATATATAGTGATCAAGAAGGCAGGGACAGTAATAAAATGTCCCTGCCTTCTCCATGGAGATCCAGCTTTCGATTCACACAGCTGCGCAATAAATGTGCAGTTGCAAATTCTGCACGGCCGTATTAAAACTGTTGGGCACAGTTATATGCCGACCACCCAGACTTAGTCAAACGACGGTTGGCATCAGTACTAGCTCGGGCACCTTGCATTTAGCATTATGCAATGCCAACTTGCAAGACAGTAGGTTAGGTGAGGAGCTGAAGAACAGTAGACAATAAGAATAAAATAAGGAATTTTTATCTGGTAGGGTGTCATGTTTGGCAACAGATCTTTCAAAATACCATGTAGTATATCTGTATAATTTACATATTTAATATGGGGTGAGTGGATCTGGATTATTGGTTTCCAAGTGTCAAAAGATAGTTGAACATAAAAAATAGTTGAACTCCAGTTCCCTTATGCAATGATGCATGGACCCAGTCCATCCGTAGTTAAAATGTTAATTTTTCCAGGAATAGACAAAGAGTCTATGCAAGAGTCCAGCCATGCATATAAAATGGTTTTCCAGGTTGCTGTGGATATGCAAAAGAGTAATATCCTCTGTAAGGCTATGTTCACACGGCTTATTTTGGGAAGCATTTGGCCACGTATTGAGAGCGTGCTGCGCTCTAATACGAGCGAAATGCGCCCCAATCATTACGGTAATCCATAGTTCTCATTGAGAACTATGGATTACGCCTCCTCTCCCCGCGTATACAATTCGTATCGCGGGAGTACGCGCCCATCGGCACGAACTCCCGAACACCCGGCGTAATTGCGGGGCGTACTGTACGCCCTGCAATTAGCCGTGTAAACATAGCCTAAGAAAGAAGCTCCACTACAATCCGAAACAGGTTGTCTAAACAAGATGAAAGCAGAAGTGGGAGTTATAGTGTAAGGCACAGTGCACACTGCGTTTGACCATACGTCAAAACGTGTATGTTATAACGTATATGTTAAACGTATGCCAAACGTGCACTGTTTTGAGCAGTGCTAATTCTGGAGACAGTGAACTACTGATGCAGTGACTGAGATATTAAACTTGAAGTACCACCATAGAAACTTAATTTGCTTACAATCACAAGGTCATGCAAATAATTAAATTATGAAGCTACACCTCCACTTTACTTTAATTCCTGTGAAACAACAAAAATAGACATATGATAGATGTTAATTGTTATCTTGTGTAGTACAGCTATCTGTCTTAGAAGCAGAAAATTCATACTTTGGAAATGGCACATAAAAATACTGTCTCAAATTCACATTGATTGGAAAAAACATTAAAAAAGTTATTCCCACATAAAGTGACACATGTCAAATATGAAAAATGAGGCTCTGGCAGAAAGAACAAAACTGGCTGCAACAGTAAGGGGTTAAATAGCACCATGTAATGTACCATATAATATATTGGCAAACAAAAAAAAAAATAAATTATATATATATGTGGGGTGGAATGGAAAAAAAATTGCTGCTCTACCAGTTTAGTGCCTATGACATTTAATGTGTGGTAAAGATGACATGTTTAAAGGGGTTGTCCAACTTAAACTTAAAAAATATAAGTAGGCTATATCTGTATAATAAAACAAAAAAATATACATACAATCACTTTTGTACTCCACCTCTGTTAGCTGTCTCCTCTGGTCTTTTTATTTCTTCTGCTGCTGGCACCAATCAGTGGCATTAGCAGTCATATGCCAGTTTCCTGATATCGAGGGGATGGCACATGACCACTGAACCACTAAATGGCACCGACTGCAATAGAGGAAGTAAACAGAAACCAGGGTGATTACAGAGGTGAGTATATAGGTGTAGCCTATTTTTATTTTCTTAAACTGAAATTTCTACAGTTCCTTTAATTGTATTAGGGTATGTTCACATGGCGTGTTCAATACGTTTTTGGATAAGTTTTTGATCCGAAAAACGCATTCAAAAGCGCTGGGCTAAACACATCCATACACATAGGTGAGTGTTTGGCACCCTATAGTTTTAAATAGGGTTTATGATGCGTCAAACAGATCAAGAATTGACATGACAATTCTTTGAACGGATCCAAAAGACGCATCACAAAGATGCATGTAAAACACTTGTGATCACTCATCTGAACGCTGATGTGTGTTTTATATTGAAAGCAATGTAAATCACACTGCACATTGTTAGGGAATGTTCACACGGCTAATTATGGGGCGCATTTCGCCACGTATTTCGTGCCGTACTGTGCTCTAATATGAGCGAGTTGCGTCCCATAATTATGGTAATCCATAGTTCTCATAGAGAACTATGGATTACGCCTCCTCTCCCCGCTTGTACAATACAATCGTATTGTACGCGCGGGGAGATAAGTGACATGTCCAAGTAATGACAGTCTTTGGGGCCGGCGGGCTGCCGGTCCCCTCGCATCGCGGGAGCAGGTGCCGATCAGCGCGAGCTCCTGAACTGTACTGTACGCCCCGCAATTACGCTGTGTGAACATACCCTTAGATGCGTGTTTGGGTCCATTAGGGTTTGAAACACGGATCCAAACACACATCTAAAAACTTATTCAAGAACTTATTGAACACGCCGTGTGCAAATACCCTTAGAGTATGTTCATACGGCGTAATTGCGGGGAGTACAGTAAAGCAATTACGGCGGGTGTCTGGGAGACGCGCTGATAGGGGGGGTGGCAGCCCGCTGGCCCCATAGACTGTCATTACTTGCGGCGCGCGACACCTATCTCCCCAAGCGTACAATACGTTCGTATTGTACGCCCGGGGAGAGGAGGCGTAATCCATAGTTCTCTATGACAACTGTGGATTACCGTAATTTCGGCGCGCATCGCGCCCGTATTAGAGTGCAAATACGACGTGAAATGCGCAACGAAATTTGACCGTGTGAACATACCCTTAGCGTTTTTTTTTGCAGAAATGCACAGCAATAAAGGCAGTTTAATGCTGTGCATTTCTGCAAAAAAACACACCAAAAACGCACTGTTAAAAAGCACCCTTAGGTTAGCCACGGTTTTCTTACCCATATTTCAGGGGTAATTTGGCTGAAAAAACCCTAAATCAAATAGGGCCCTGTAACTACGGTAATTCACAGCTCTCTTCCCAGCGTTTACACACCCGGGAAAATAGAAGTGAATGCGGCCGTGCCCCCCCTGCGCTTTAGAAGTACGCACTATCCAGGCGTTTGAAAATCCCCTTTGCTTTTGCGCATTAATTGCTGTTATTTTCCAAAAAAACGAAAAAAAAAAGATCAAAAAGGCCCCCACAAAATTTCCTGTGAAAACCCCTTAGGTGGTTTCACACACCTGCGTTTTTTTGTTGATTTTCTGAAATTGCAAAAAAAATGAAAATTTTTTGGGTTTTTTAGAATACAAGTTTTTTTTGGTTTGTTAAATGAATGAGGTTAAATTTTTGTTTTACTTAATAAAATGAGTTTTATCCCCCAGCATTTTGGGTGAAGGGGTCCAATGAATCCTTCTGCCCCCAACGGTATTGGGCTGGGTTTAAAGGGCAGGTATTCTAGCTCTTAATGAGGCTATGAATTTCCCGTTTTTACAGGGGACTTTGGATATTGCAGTGAAATTTACCCCCTGAAATACACCCGTAAATACGCGGGAACATACCCAACAAAGAGGGAATTAAAGGGGTGTCTCGCTACATTGGGTTTTAATTAAAAGACTTTAAAAACAAGCACTTTGAAAATATATTTCATAAAAAAGCCCCAATGATTTTGAGTTACCCCCTTTAGGCCATTTCCACGGCTTAAAATGGCCGTATTTTGGTCCGTAATTACCCCCGAAGTGTGCCAATTACGGCCGAAAAGGCCCATTCATTACGGAATTCACAGTTCTCAAGAGAATATTGGATTACGTTCCTACCCCGCCCGCGAACCCCCGGGGGGAGAATTGACAGTCACTTTTTCAAGCGGCGTATACGCCCCAGCAAAATTTGTCTATGGGGCCGCAAAGGCCCCGGCCCCCCGCTCCCCCGCCCCCCCCCCCCCGCCCCCCCACACGGCGTTTTGGGGCTAATTACCCCTGAAAAAAACCCCGTATGGAACATAGCCTTAGTAGTACAACATCAGCTTTAAAATTTTATAGCAGCCGACCTTTTGATCCTTATTCCTGGGTCAGGTCTGGGTGGGAGCAGAGAGCCCCCCCACACAAAAATGCTTCGTAGGGGAGGGGGGGGGAGGTTGGGTTTTTCCCTTTTTCCTTGCTCCCTGGTTTAACCCTGTGTTGCCTGTTCCTCCTGCTCTCTACACGAAAAGGGGAACAAGGACCCGGGGTGTGTTACTAAAATCTGAGTGTCTGTGGCTGTATTAAAAGAAACAGAAAAGGATGTGAACATTTCTGCTTTGCACAATGAAACACCTGATAAGTAACACTTCCCATGCCTGTGTCTGTTTGAAAAGTAAGCTAACGGGGGGTATAGGAACATTTGGGGCATCCCCCCTATTGGGCCCCACACTCTTCACCCACCCGCTCCGACTGGGGAGACGCACAAACGCAAGACCTAGGCAGGCACCCACGGGGAATCTGCAGCAAACCTCCCCCCCCCTGTTAAAAAGAATTACAGGAACTTTCGTGTGCTGGGGAGGGGGGAAGGGGAGAAAGAGGCGAAAAAGAGCACCCCCCCTGAATTTAAAATCCCAGCACAGGATAGGCTGAAAGCTTTAATGAGCAACTCCTTTAATGATAAAACTTTTTTTAAAATTCATTGTGATAAATAAAAATAGTTATGAAGATAATTAAAGGCCGTTTATTGATTAATGTTTTGGCCCAAAAGTCATATACTCTGTTGTGTACGGGGTGGCACTTTTTTTCCAGAATCGGGGAATTATAGAGTGATTTATACCACCATGTGAGCAGAAAATCCAACGACAAAAAATGCACCTTTGTTTATGGATTTAAACTGTGGAATGTAAAATGCAGTATTTTGCCCTTTTTTAGATGGGAAAACCCTCTTTTCATGGGGTTTTAATTGAGTGGGGGGGGAGCGTAAACACAGAATTTACAAAATTCCATTTTAAAGAATGAACCCCTTTCTTTTTTTCCTTTTTGGGGATTTTTTAATTTCCCGGCCCTTTGAAAATACACGGGGATTTCCACTGCAATAAAGGGAAATTGAAAATTTGTTTTGGGAAATTTAAAATTTTGAGTATTTTTGGACGATGGCCAACCGTGTCGAAAAAACCCACCCCTTAAATGCAGCAGACCGCCGAGGTGAGAGGAGCCATACCCTCCTTCAAACTTCAGAAAAAAATCAGAAAGCAGGCTATTATAGGTGCCCTTTATTAAAGGTAAATTTCCCAGTACAAAGCTGATCCGGTTGAATTCCCTTTCTAAACCTTTTGAAAATTTCCCCAGATGGTTTTGGGGACTGGATTCGTGTTGGAACCCTCAAAATCCGCTTGAACTCCGCCTTCCGTTGATTCCAATAGGAAATCTGCCTTATTTCACAATGTGAAGTGGCTATATTTTTTTTGGCGGGAAGTGTGTTTTTTGCGATGTGGAAAAAAATGACATGTCACTTTTTTGATGCAAAATTCCATTTTGGGGAAAGAGAAGGTTTAGCTTTATGAAAAAGGGGCTATTCCATGCCCAACCTGCCGTAAAAAGTTAAAAATCCCAAGAAAGGGGGTAACCCCAATTTCTACCAAGTGAAAATTTTTTCTGACGTTGTGGAAAAGCCCCTTATAAAAACCATTGTATATCAGGATAATCCCACCCATATTTTGAAAAAAATTGTTAAAAAACCCCTTGACAAAACCAGTGTTACCCCAAAAAAGTCAAAAGCAAATAAACATTTGTTTTCCCCTTTTTTCTTTCACTTTCTGTCCCAAAACCACCAGGCTGGGACTGGCCTTGCGAGTTCCACCAAACAGCTTTGACTTTGTCCCTTTCCCCATGCACCCTTAACTTTAGAAATCACCCCCCCTTTATGCCCCAACCTGGTTACCCGTAATAATTTTCGCTTGTGCACTGTTGTAAAAAAAAAAAGTGGGACACAGAAACCGTTTTAAGTAAACTGCCCCAAATAGCAACAGAAAATAGGCTCCTAATAATGGGGTCAAACTTAGGGCATATCTATAAGGGCTGCGCTAGAGGGCTGGGGTCTTTTCAACCCCAAACTGGCGCAGCCCCGTTCGCTTATTTTAACAGGGGGGGGACTTAAAATCGGGCATTAAAAGCCCCCTGGCATTTGTAAAACCTGAGTCGGGGGGTGTCGCAAAACCGACGACTACACATTTTAGTTCATTTTGCAAATCCGGGCATTACTGTGGAAAAAGGTAAACCTTAGAAGTGGTTTTATGGCCAAATTGTCGTTAAAAAATAAAAAGCATAAAAATTTTTCCCAGTAAACAGGTTCATGATTTTGGCACATTCATGCTACAAAAGGTGCAAAAAAATGGTGCTGGGCGGCAAAATCAACATGTCCCCCTTATGCTCTCTTTTAAAATACCTTACAGTAAACGCCCCCTAAAGGGTTGCCCCTAATTATCACAACATCCATTAGTGATTAGAATAAAATTTATTTATTACAGATCGTTTATTTTAAGATTGTATACAAGATCCCACTTGGCTAATTTTAAAAGGGGGCCTTTTAATAGTGCCCCATATTAATTTCCCTCTTATTTCCAAAGTAACAATTACACTTTTGAAAAACAAACAGGCATCAAGGTTCACTAAAGGCAAGAAACACAGTTAAACCCGAACAGCAATTTTTTACCCAAAAAAATTTCCTTTTTTTTACCTTCCAAGGCCAATAGCTTATTTTTTTATTGACTAACATATAAGGGTTTTTTGGGATGATGATTGTTATTAAAACTTATTACCATCATAAATTTTTGTTAGGGGGCTTAAAAGGGGGTGTGCTCAAAAAATTTTCCTATTGTTTAATCTGTTTTTATGTTTTTTTTTTTTTTCATTTTCCCTTTCAGTATTTTACTTTTAAAAAAAAAAAAACCCGAAATCTGCAGTTTACTTTTCCACTAGGTCAAAAAATATCTGACACTTCCTTTTTGTAGAGAAAATTTCAGCCTATCCTCACTTCAGCCGGGAAATTAGGGTTATCACACGGGGTTTTTTGAATACGTTTTTGTCAGGAATTGATATGTCAATTCTATGACGGATCCGAAAACTCACAAAAGACACAGTAAAACACGCATCGACGATCGCTCGTTGAAAGCCCAAATTTTTTTTACATTGAAAGAAAATAAATCACACTGCAGATTTTTTAGATCTGTTTGGGTCCAAAACACGGATCAAAACCCATTAAAAAAGCCCGGGGGAAAAAACCCAAGGGGAAAGTTCCCTGCGTTAAAGTTTTTTGGGGAAAGTTTTCGACCGACATCAGGGGCGGTTTGGATTCATTTTTTCTGAAGGAAGCACCCCCATAGTTTTAAAAGGGGGTCGCTGCGTCAAAAAGATCAAAAAATTTTTGACAATTTTTTAAAAGATCCAAAAGACGCATCACAAAGACATGTAAACACGCATCACGACGATCACCCGGTAACCTGATGCGTGTTTTAATTTAAGGCAAGAAAAAAACCCCCGCACATTGTTTTAGGGATTTGGGGTTTTTTAGGGGGCCCAAAAACAATAAAACAAAAGGGATCTAAAAAAAGTATCCAAAAATAATTTAACACACCCGGTGAACAAAATTTACATTGAAAGGTGTCACCAATGGGGTTTTAAAAAACAAGGTCCACCTTCCATGAGATATAAGCTCCCTTCCTTCCCCCCTACCCCTTCTTTCAGGCACAGAATGACTAGAAAACTCCCTAAAAACAAAGGGTCGTCCCTTTTACAGGTCCTTGCCTATTTTGTGTGTAAGCAACCTCTAAATACTTTTAAAAAATTAAAAAGGGTGCCTAAATAATACAGAGAACAAATAAAAGAAATTACCCCCGAAAATTAAAATCCACAAAAATAGTTAAATCTGTTTTAATCAGTAAAAAAAAAAATGGCGACAGATTCCCTTAGGATTTTGGGGGTGTTACAGCCCTGCTGCCCCTTGCAAACCGGGATTGGAGTAAGTTTGGTGGGCCTTTTTAACCCCCAAATAAAATGGCTGGACATCTAAAAGGATCGTGGGGTGTCAAAAAATGCCAGGTGACTAATTGGGGTTTTTTGCAGAGCCATCTTAAAACCATTGCCCTTTCCAAAACAAAAGTAAAATTTAAAAATTTTGCACTGTCCCCCCCAATATTTATTATTTTTAAAAACAATATATAAGTGAAATTTCCCCCCTTTGGGGAACAAGTACCATAAAAAAGCCATTTTTAAAATTTTTAAAATTTAAAAAAAGCCCTTTTGTTGTTTTAAAAATAAAATAAAAACAAATAAAAAAGTTACACTAAATTGGGATGCTGCTTTGTAGAAGTCCCCCTATAAAATATAACATTTTTCACCATTGAACTCATAAAAAAAACCAGAACCCTAATTGAGTGTTTAGGTCTTTTCACGGGCCCAAGAAATTAGAACAAAAAGTGATCAAAAAGTGGCATATATCCCAAAAATGATACCAGTAAAAACTGCCTTTCAGTCTGCAAAGTGCCTGTCAGCTCCGTCTTTGAAAGAATCGACATGCAATTCTTTCAACGACTGACCCGAGCAGCGCTATGTTTAGATCCAATACATAAATCAGTGGCACACTAAAGACTAAGTAAAACCTCAAGTTATATAGGAATATAGGAAATGCTTTATAGCTAAGGAAAATATGAAAAACCTGGGACTCTTAGTTTACAGTATTTGATCAAAGATTGTATTACGCTCACCTCCCAACACGTCAAGGGGTTCCCAGAGCAGGTGAGTCCCTACACTAAAACATGTTACCTCTCTAGGAGTCAATTCAGACTGCAACTTCTCAGGGAGTGGTAGGAACTTGCAATTGGATTATCCTGCACTGGTTTTAAAGAGGCACTGTTTTCACAAGCCAAGAGATGAATCAAAAATAACTCAAAACAACTTGGGCCTGCACATATAAAAATATTTGAAAAACACAACATTGTGCCCCTAAAAAGGAAATTTTAAATACATCTAAATACAAATATCAGGGCCCCACTAAAGAAAGAAAAACCTAAAGCTATATAGGAATTTTTGGGAAAATGCATTACTGAAAGGGAAAAATATGAAAAATGGGATCTTTTTTACAGTTTTTTGATAAAAGTTTTGTTTTAAAGCTCACCTCCCAAAACGTCAAGGGATCCCAGAGCAGGTGAGCCCCTACACTAAACTGTTCCTATAGGAGTCCTTTTCGATTTTTGATAAAATACGTAAACAAAGGTCCCGGGTTTTTCATATTTTCCTTGCAGAATGCTTTTTCCTATTTTCCTATATAATTAGGTTTTATTGTTTTATGGCCATGTTTTTATGTTTTTAAGTTTTTGTTTCCCTTTCATGTGCACCTAGCTTACGTTTTAAAAAGGATATATTAGATGTGCACAGCCTTTTACTTTTTTGTAGTATTTTTAGACCTTCTGGGGGTCCGTCCTGTGGGTCCCAGAGACGATCTAAAAAGGGGGAATGTAACACGGAGTGAAAACTCGGTGAACAAGCCCTTACACTAGTAGTAAAAACATAAAAAAAAGTTATGGCTCCTGAGGGGGGGAGGCAAGAACAAAAAAATTTAAAAAAAAATTAAAAAAAATACTCCCCGAAAAGAAATCCCCTGGGTCCCCAAGTCCCAGGGTCCATTAAATTGAGGGGCCCCGGGTTTGTATTTTTTAAAAAAGGCTTTTGGGAAAAAAAAGGGGGGGGGGGGGGGGGGAAACCATTAAAATTTTTTCAAGGATTTGGGGATTTTTTAATTTTAAAATTTTCCACACACTATATGAAACACATTTTTGCGTATTTCCCATCATATTAACTTAAAAAATCCTTTGGGGTTTTTCCGATCCATCAAGTAAAATGGGAAAAATCTGAATAAATCAATTGCATTTAAATTTGCACCTTTAGGTAACCCTGAATTTTTTTTCGGGGGTGTGTAGATAAGATTTCCTAAAACAAAAAAATTTTGCTGTTACTGAAATAACTGAAAAATTTTCCCACAAAAAACCCAAAATAAACACCCCCAAAAAAACCCTTATTTGTATAAAAAAACCCGATACATTTTTTAAAAAGGAAAAAGAAAGGCAAAAATTTTTGTGAATGGGTCCCCCACAGATTCTGAAAATAAAAAAAGGGGACATAAATTTTTAAAACCCAACACAACCACAAATCATTTAAAGAAGAAAACAAAACAGAATGAAGCCAGGAAGGGTAACAGACCCGGCTTCTTATTGTGGCCCTGGTGAGGTTTGAAACCATGTGGCAAACCTGCTTTTTTCATAGAGGGTAAATAGTAAATAATTTGAACAAATTTAATGGTGAAGATTACAGAAATATAAAGCAATAGTTTGATAATTTGACAAAACTGAAGTATAAATTAGAAAGTATCAACAAATGTATATCAAGGGGAATGGAGCATCTTTTTATGAGGAGATTAAAAAGAATGAACTTATTTAGTTTTGAGAAAATAGGCTTGGGGGGGGACATATTAAATTTATAAAATAAAAAAGGGGTCCCCTACAAGAAGTATGGGAAAAATTATTTAAAAGTTACCCCCCAAAAAGAAAAGGGGGGGACATTCCCCTTCGAAACAGAAAAAAGGATTCAATCTCCAGAGGAAAGAGGTTTTTCACTGTAAGAACTGTGAGTCTGTGGAATACCCTGCCTAGGAGCTGGTCTCCAGCGGGAAAACTGTAGAGAGTTTCAAAAAAGGCTTAGATACCTACCTGGAACTAAAGAATATTAATGCGTATGGTACCCTATAAAAATTCTGGATCCTGGTGGTGGAGGCTCGGGGGTCGGAGATATGGTCTCCACTGGAGAGATTGGTTCTTGCCTTGTGGGTTTCAGGCCATAACCATTTGGGAGCAGGAACTTGAACCCTCCCCTGGTCTCCCTCCCTTCACCCACATTTTCCCCACCCTTGGTTAAACTTGATGGACACGTGTCTTTTTTCAATCGTACTATGTAACTATGTAAGGCATAAAGCTACTTTCACAATGGTTTTCTGAACTGTGAA
Organism: Phyllomedusa bahiana; assembly: GCA_025379985.1. Lineage (NCBI taxonomy): Eukaryota > Metazoa > Chordata > Amphibia > Anura > Hylidae > Phyllomedusa > Phyllomedusa bahiana. Next base: position 23,407 of record JAODAL010054339.1, read on the forward strand.
TTGTAAAATGATATATTACTTCTAGATTACAGTGAAATAATCTTTTAGGGCACTGTAGTATCACTGGAAATACTTGTTGAAAACATTTAAGAATACTCTAAGTCCATACACCATTGACTCATCTAGCATCTGATGAAGGAATTAGAAAGCAAAGATTTCTGTATCATAAAATGTGCAGTCAGCATTTTCCATCACAAAAACTTAGGGGACCAAAGAAAGAAACTTGAAATAAATGCTGACACAATAATAAGAATAAACAATTATTTACAAAATGAAAAAATGATTGTTGATAGGAAGATGAAAACCACTTAAAGGGAACCTGCCACAATAATTATGGTATCTGACCTACCAGCAGCATGTTATAGAACAGGAAGAGCTGAGCAGATTGATAATTTTGTTTGGAAAAATGCAGTAGAAATTGTATTTTTATTCATGTAAATTTCTGCTTATTTTTGGTAAAAGGGGATGTATCGCTTCATCAGTTCGTGTGTTTCGTAGTATTTTCAGTTTCTCAGCTTGGGTGTTTCTTAACTGAAAAGGGGATGACATCACCCCCCCTTCACTGTTCATGCTTACTCTCGAGTCAGTGTGCTCCCCCCCCCCCTCTGTCTGAGTCCAATGTCACTGTCCTCCCTATGCAGTCTTATTTTGTAAGAGTTTGTTTACATACCACAGGCCTGCATTCAGTCTAGACAGTCTTCTATGAATCAGAGCACTGATCCTTCTCCTCTCAGCTGGAGGTTTGTTACAGTTGAATCCAGTCTTCTATGAACTCATCCAGAGCAGCACAGATCTGTCTCCTTTCTATGTTTACATGCAGGAGCATTAGGCACAGAGTACAATTCTGCTGTTTTCTGATTGTAGAAGCAGCTGCAGTGTTACTGTGCAGCTGCTGGCTGTGCAGAGTTAACTGTCGCCGGCTCCTTATTCTGAGTGAGAGAGGCAGGAATGCGCGCTCCCATGAATACGAACAGGGCCAGACAGAATGTAAATTAGTAGAGCCGTCAGCCAATGAAATGCAAGGAGGTGGTATCCGACCGACACTGGGGATCTGTGTTTACAGAAAACAAAGATAAGGGACACTGAAAACAAGACAGCTTTGCTAATGACATCCAATTACAAAATTGCTTGTTTTCACTGTCCCCTTATTCTGAAGACCATTTAATGTAATGATACAACCCCTTTAAGGAGTCCAGTGGGCGGTCCTTTTAGTGACTGACACATATCTATGTATTCACACTGATACAAGAATGGCTGTCAGTCACTGATAACACAGCCTATTGGA
>JAODAL010054340.1:0-24690 GCA_025379985.1 Phyllomedusa bahiana
CGGAGATCAAATCATGTTGGGACACCTATCTTAGTCATAGGGACATCTTTTTGAGGTTCCCGACGGGTTCGCCCTTATCAGTGTGGTTACCCTGTTTGTAGTCAGGTCTATAAGATGTTACAGGTTTGCAAGTGATATATAGGTTTCCCACCCTGAAGACATTAATGGTAACATGTTTCATTTTTCTATTGTATCTATGGCAGATTAAGTTACATTGGTTGCATGACCATTTTAATGTCTTTGTGTTTTATACCTTGAGTCTCTTGGTGGCCATGGTTTTATCTGAATTAATGGTATTAAAGGTTATATTTTATTGATTCTCCAATTTTGATTGTACATAGGACATACTGATCAATTTTTATTCCTTTTCTGGGAGGGGATTAAAAAGAGATAGAAAAACACTATTGACATATTTTTAGGGCTTTTACTGTGTAGCAAACAACTGTTTTTATAGTACCAGTCATTCTGGTTTCTGTGGTACCAATTGTGTATGCTTTTTAGATTTTTTTTTACACAATTAATCATGTGGAAAGTGGTGTCTTTTTGTGTTTTACCCTTTACATTTTTTTAATCTTTTTGAAAATACTTTAATTTGTTTATAACATTTCTCCAAGCACCATTTGGGATTAAAGATGTGATCTTATCATTAATACATCAAAATACTTCTATATTGCACCTAAAATCCAGGTTCTTGATTAGGAGTGTTACTGACTACCAAATAGTAATAATAACATTAGGAAAATATTGACATTTTGATATGACTGACCAATACAGTGTAAACATATGGTATCTGGCTTGGACACTTAAAGTGACATGTAAGAATGGGGCTGTGCCAGGTATTGGGTGTCAAAAATCTTTAGTAGACCTGTTCTATAGATGTATGAACAGTCGCACTCCAAACTGTGGCGTGATAAGCGCCTTCGCGACACTTTTTAAGGCACCAAAGATTAGGTGTGTTCTGGGGGCGTCGCACCAAATTCATAGAAGTAGACACATTTATAATTCTTTGATGCCAAATCTAGGTGCAGAACAATTAGAACAGCCAGACCAAGTTAAAGGTGGTGCCTGAGCCAGACTTGTCGTATTGGCACTAGACTGCACTTGTATGTATGACCTGCAGAGGAACCGGTTCATACATTCTGGCACATTCAACACTATTTTAAAGCTATTTAGAACTGGCCTGTCAGTACCAGCTTTCATACATGTCGCCCTTAATGTACCAGAGTGTTTTTCCAGTACTTTTCTTCCTGTGGAGAGATATTTATAGGACTATGTTGTAAAAGAAATTTTTCTTTTCATATTACAAAACTGTTTCTTACTGAATGCACAGTGTCTCCTGAGGTGTACGGTGGGCAAGGAGCCATGGCAGCAAAAGAAATAAGGTAGAATAAAATTTTCTTTTTGTCACAGTTGTGCTTAACTTTCAAAAAGCTTCCATATGTGTGACAAAAAAGTATTGCTAACTGAAAATATCCTCATGAGACTGTAGATCACTTACAATATGACTTGCAATTTTATATTAATTTTCTATTCTACATTATTTTATACACTTTTCTATGTGGGCCAACCTGTTTTAACCCCTTCCCGATATTGGACGTTTAGTTACGTCTTGTGTGGGAAGGTGTTCAAGCAAATGGACATAATCTGAGCATCAAATCGGTATATTATAGCTGATTCCATGGACTGTTGCCTGATAAACCCCTTAGGGTGCTTTCACATGGAGCATTTTTGATGCGTCTTTGGATACATTTTTTGTGCAGAAAGGCACAGCAGTTAATCCGGTACATTTCTGCACAAAAAACACATAAAAAAAGCTCAATAGATGCCGCATTCAATCACAACTAGTGATAGACAAGTGCAGTACATAGCAGTAAAGTTATGTATTGTTCCAGCGATCAACCTATCGCTCAATCAAGTCTCCATGGGGACAAGTGTAAATAAAGTAAAAATAAAAAAGTGGAAAAAACACAACGAAAAATAAAGTAAAAATATGCACACCACCCTTTTCCCATTAAAAACACCAATCAGCCCAAAAATAAAAAGGACTCATATTTAATATTGTCACATGTGTAACCTAGCCTATAACCTGCAAGATGAATGATAAAAAAGATAGAATTGCGTTTTTCATTCATCCACTAGCACATAAAATGGAATAAACAGCTATCAAAAAGTTATATATACGCCAAAGTGGTACCAATAAAAAGGTTAGTTCGTTCCGCAAAAAAAAAGCCCTCCAAATACCAAAAGGAAAAAAAGGAATGGCTATCAGAAAATAGCGATGCATAAATATTGTTTTACACAATAAAAACGCTTTCTTTTTCTTGTGATACAACATAAAAAAACTATATAAATTGGGTATCGCCACAATTGTTTTAACCCATTTAGTAAAACTAACATGTCACGTATACTACTTGGTGAGCGCTGTAAAAAATAAAAGAAACCACTACCAGGGTTATAGTATTTCTTTATCCTGCCTCCCAAAAACAGATTATAAGTAGGGATGAGCGATTATAATCGACAAAGTTGAAATTGGCACGATTTTAAGGTTGATCGGAAATTTCCAATCACGCGATATTTTAGGTGACAATCTGCAGATAATCTATTACTATGCGCCACCCAACCGTTTTTCTAGAAACCCGGGGCCTTCCCTTGTTCATGATTAGTGTTTTTTTGTCAGGGGGAAAAATCACTAAGAAGAAAAAGGCGTTTTGCTTCGGTTTTTCTTTCCCCTCAAAAAAAAGGTTTTTTAAACACCCCGAAACGTTTTTCTTTTTTTCCCAAAAGACAACTATGCTTTTAGCATGAAACTTTAAAAATATAGGTAGATTAAAAATTTCAGTTTTTTATTAGTTAGACAGAGTTTTTTAAAAAGGGAAGAAACCAGCGTTTTGAAAAAAAAACCCAGCTGGGGGGTGGGGGGGGTTTGGGGCGGACGGACAGACAGACGGGCAAACTTTTGGAAAGGGGGGTTTGAAATATTGTGCAGCCCAACTCTCTTTGAACCCCCATTAAATGGCATTTTTTTTCCCAATTTTTTGGCCAGCACCCCTCGCACCGGGTTTTTGGAAATTGTACCTTTTTTTTTGTGCATCCCAGTTTTTTTAAAAGACCCCCCTTTTGTATTTAAATTTGCATACGAAATTTTCTAGAAACCCTCTGGGAAATTTCATTGGGTGCAAAAACCCCCTTTTTTCTTATCCATAACTTTTAAAAAGCTAAAAATTTCACTTTATGCCCCCCTTTTTTGTTCAAAAGCCCCCTTTGTACTTAAATTGGGAAATAAAAAACAAAAAATTTTTTTTTCCCCTTTTAGTAACAAAAGTTTTTTTGGGGTTTTGAAAGGTTTCAAAATTGGGAAAAGCAAAAAAAAACCACCTTTTCTTATCCGAATAATTTTTTAAATAGCTGAAAATTTCACTTTAGTGCACCCCGTTTTTTTTAAAGACCCCTTTGTACTTTTTTTAAGGGATAAAAAAATTTTTTGCAGTAACTGCGGGGTTTTTTTTCTTTGGGTGCAAAAACCACCTTTTCCTTATCCGAAAAACTTTTAAATAGCTTTTATTTCACTTCAGTGCGCCCAGTTTTTTTCCCAAAAGCCATTTTGAACTTATTTTAAAGATAAAAAAAATTTTTCTAGAAACTGCGGGTGATTTCATTGGTGCAAAAACCACCCTTTTTTTTATCCGTAAAACTTTAAATATTTGGAATTTCACTTTTGTAGCCCAGTTTTTTTCAAAGACAACCTTGTATTTAAATTAGGATACGAAAAATTTGTAGTAACTGCTAATGAAATTTCTTTGGTGCAAAAAAAACCCTTTTTTCTTACCCCGTATAACTTTTAAATAGTTTGTTTTTTCCTTTGGGGGCACCCAGTTTTTATTCAAAGAGCCAGTTTGTACTTACATTAGAATACAAAATTTTTTTCGTAACTTTTTGGTGTATTCCATTGTGAAAAAAACCCCCTTTTTTTATCCGTAAAAATTTTTTAAATTTCGTTTTTGAAACTTTGGGTGCGGGCCCAGTTTTTTTTAAAAAGAGCCACCTTGTTCTTAAATTAGGATCCCAAAAATTTTTCCTAGTAACTGTTCCCCTGGTGTGTCATTCCCTTAAAAAACTAATTTCTAAACCGGTAATTTTTGAAAAAAGTTTTTTGTTCTCTATAACTCTTTTCCCGCAGATAGCGCACTTGAATGATAGTTTTTTAAAAAAACTATAAAACCCAAAAACCTACTGGGCATTGTAAACCCTTTGGGACTGAAGAAGAACACTTTTAAATTTTTTCTTAAGGGTTTCTTCCCCAGCCCGCTTTTTCACAGGTTTTCTTTAGAAACTTTTCTTTTTTTAATCCCTATTTTGGCTGTTGGAAATTAGATGGTTTTTAAAAAATACTGTTTTTGCCCCCTTTAAATAAGACGGGGGTAAAAAAAATTTTTTCCTACCTTTTTAATTTTTTATTTTTCTGAACATGGGGGCGAAATGCGGGTTGGAAAAGCGAGAAAAAGGGGGGTGAAACGAAGTGGAGGTAGGGGAAACGAGAAAAGGGTCTCCTTCAGTGCGGGCAACAACACGCAACCCCAGGGGACATGGGTTGCAGGCCCGGGGTTCCACCCCCCTTCCCCCACCCCGCCCTGGGGGTCGGTCCCTTGTAAATTTCTCATAACGAACACCCCCGGCCAAAACTGTTTTTTCAGTGGTTAATGAAACCCTCCCACCACCCAGTCTTACCCCCCGTCCCCCCAGCCCACGGCCACAAATGCCCCGTCATCATCATCACCCGTCATGTTTTTTAAGCGGGTTTTGGGGTCATGCTGCGGTCCGGGGACAGGTATAGCCAATGTCCATTCAACTAAAAAGGGGTGGTTCAAAAGTTTCCCTTTTTTTTTTTTGGGCATTTTTTAATCTAGGGGCAGACAGGTTTTTTGGGTTTCCAAAACTGCGGTCCGGGACAGGTATAGTCAATGTCCAGTTTAAACCTAAAATGGTATTGAAAGCCCTCTTTTTTCGGGCATTTTTTTAAACCGGGGGGGTTCATGCGGGTTTTGGGCCCCTTTCGAGGCCCAGACAGGTATGGGTCAATGCCCATTCCCAACAAAAAATGGGGGTTCAAAGTTTCCCTTTTTTCCCCCGGCATTTTTTTAATCTGTGGGTCCAGACGGGTTTTGTTTTGGTCATACTGCGGTCCGGGACGGGTTAAGCAATGCCCAGTTAAATTAAAATTTGGTATTTGAAAGCCCCTTTTTTTTTCCGGCATTTTTTTAATCGGGGGGTCATCCCGTTTGGGGCCCTCATCCCGGGCCCAGGACAGGTATAGCCCAAATTGTCCATTTTCAAAAAAAAAGGGGGTTTTAAAGACCCCTTTTTTCCCGGCATTTTTTAATCTGTGGGTCAGAAAAAGGTTTTTGGTCTTTACTGCATTTCCAAAGGACGGGTAAAACCAATGCCATTCAACTAAAATTTTTTTTAAAGACCCCCTTTTTCCGGGCATTTTTTTAAATCTGGGGTTTCCATGCATTTTTTGGGGTTCATGCTGCGGCCCAGGAAAAGGAAAAGCAATTTCCTTTTTAAACTAAAATGGGGGGTTTTAAAGATTCCTTTTTCCCCCCGGCACCTTTTTTAAATCTGGGGGTCAGAAAAAATTTTGGGGCCAACTGGGCCCAGGACGGGGAAAGTCAAGCCCCTTTTCAAAAAAATTTGGGGGTTGAAAAACCCCTTTTTTTCCCGGCATTTTTTTTAATGGGGGGGGTCATGGGGGTTTTTGGGGGGCTCATGCGGGCCCGGACGGGATGTCAATGTCCAGTTCAATTTAAAAAATGGTTCAAATAATCTGCCCCTTTATTTTTAAAAATTTTCGGGTCATGCAGGGTTTTGGGCATGCTGGGGTTAAAAAGACCCGGGATAGTTAAATAGTTTTGACTTTTTTTTTTGTGACTCTTTTTTGCCTAATTGCTTGGGCCCAAATTGAAACGTTTTTTGGATGTTAAAATTTTTAGCTTCCCACCCCTTTTTTTGGGGGTTTAAAATTTAAGGTGTTTTTTCCTCTCCCATAGGGCTTTAAAGGTCCCTCGGGGATAAAACTGTTTATCGACTATTTTGGGAAAACGTTTTTTGATAAATTTCCGATATCGACTATCCCCAATTTGATAAAAGAAAGTTGACACAATCGCTCATCACTAATTATAAGGCAATCAAAAAGTCATGTGCCCCCAAAATGGTACCACTAAAAACATCAACTAATCTTGCAGAGAACAAGCCCGTACACAAGTCCGTACACAGAAAAATAAAAAAGTTATGGGTCGCAGACTATTTTGAAAACAAAGAGGGGCAAAAAAAACACTGTTTTAAAAATGAAAAAAATTTAAAAAAAGGGAAAAAAAATTAAAAAAATTTTTAAAAAATTCACAAACAAAGAAGCCCATAATCCCTGCATCATGCTGCAAACCCTTTAAAAAGCAATAATTACTGGCACATAAAAGAAGACCTCATACAACCACATTACTGTAGGAAAATAGTAATTACTGCTGAAATAAAGACATAGAAGAGCTGAAAATGTGATGGGAAACTGACAATTTTTTTTCCCAAATTTTTAAAGGTTTTAGATGTCGAAAGAAACAAAACATGCCTTACCCCATCACCACTATGCAGCAAAGTACCCGCTGTTCATGACAAGGAAATGCCCACGTAGCCAGGCAATAACTTTAGAAAAAAAAAATGCCAGTAACCTTTTAAAGGTTTTTTCAAAGGGCGGTTTTTTAAAAGGGCAAAAACCTCTATTCCCCTGATAGAATTTGGGTTATTTTACCCAAATCCTTTTTCTTTACACCTGTCTGTCTGTAATATTTTTGTACTGCACAAAAAGCAAACAAAATTTTGAAAAATAAACCCACAAAAATTTTTAAACAAATTTTAAAATTGAGAAAATTTCCAAAAAAAATATACAAAAGTTGAACATAATTTTCAAACGTGACAAAAAATTTTTTTAAATTTCTTCAAAACACACAACCCAAAAAAAAATTTTGACTTAAGTTAAAGGAAAATTTCCCAAACAATAAAGCTTTAAAGGGGAAAAAAAACACAACTTTAAAAAAATACCCAGTATTTTAAACATGGCTTTTAAAACTTTCCCTTTTTTTCCCTTTTGTTTTTTGAAATTTAAGCTTGATTAAATACTACAAAAAAAAAAATCAAATTGGATCCCCAAATTTCGGTCTTTTTTAAAAATACAACCAGTGGGCCCAAAAATGGGCAAAACAGAGGAGAGTGATAAAATTTAAAATTAAAATCCATTTCAGGTTTCTTTGACTAAAGCAAGGACTAATGGACACTGTCTTCATGGATAAAGCCAAATCATTATTCATAGTGTGCATATATTTTTTGCCATTTAGCCCCATAGATATGTTCTTATAATATGATGTCCTTAACTCCTTTAGGAGCAAACTATTTTTGGGTTTAAGACCATACATTTCGTTCATTTCATCTTGGCATTTTAAATATAGTAACTTTTTATCTTTGCAATGACTCTGCAATCTAAGGTCTTGCATTTTGCAAACCCTTTTTAAATTTCTTCACCTAAATTTTTTGGGAGTGTGAGCAAAACATTTGGGCGACTTTATGAAGGGGGTTGCGCCAGAATCGGCTTTTTCAGCCCGAAAACTGTTTTTACAAACCCTTTTTCCAGTATCAGGGCAATTTCAGGCGCCCACCCATTTGTAAAGTCCTATTTTGGGGGGGATCGGGGTGGGCACACTAAACCTACAAAGCTATAATTTAAAACTTCATACGGCACTTCTAGGTGCATTTTCTGCTGGGAAAAGTTAAACCAATTTCAAATGGTTTTTCCTTACCCGAAAGTTGTTTTAAAACGCTAGAATGCACCAATTTATGACCCAAAAGCGGGTTCAAACAGGTGCATTCTACACATTTTAAAAGCACATGAAAATTGGCATTTAAACGCCAAAATTCATACATGTTGCCCTTAATGTTTAAGATTTATTGTATGTTGTTTCTGTGAAATAAAATATACTGTACTTGAGAAAAAATGCTTTATGCAAAATAAAACTGGAAATATATTATTACAATATTCAATTTTTTTTATTTTTGTCCCATAATTTTATGCCACAAATACAAAGCTTATTATAATATAAAAAATTTGTTCTTTTAATAATAAATAAATTTTATTTTTTTACATATTAACTGTCATTATAAATAAATAAAAATATATCTATTATATATTTATTTATAATGCACATATAAATGAAAAATATATATTATAAAATAATTATGTTTTAAAATATATATACACAAATTTAACACATATATGTATAAAAATATATATATATATATATATATATATAAATAAATATTTATTTTTTATAATAATATTTATATAATAGAAGATGAATTTAGAAGAAATAGATAGATAATAATAGAAAAACAAAATTATATTTTAAAAACACTGGATTTCCTAAAAAGTCTTTACAAGAGACAGTTCTGGCAATCAGTGATCACCATACAAAAGGAGACCATTGTTCTTTCCTGCGATCAGTTAAATTATGGCACTGAACCACATAGATTAGCTTTAAACATGTATGCAAAGGGTCCTTTCAGAGCTTGTCAAATAGTCAAAAAAAAAAAAAAAGGGGAATCTAGCAAAGAACAAAGAGTGACCTTTAATAATTTAAAAATTTACTATTTTTCCATAGGAAAACTTTAAACCTATCAGTTCTCAATCATAAAGCACTAAACGTAACTTTTTATATATAAAAAACACTTAACCTCGATACACACATTTTAAAAACCTGATTTTCAAACCCTCTCAATTTTGTCTCTTTCTAATTGTGAAGAAAAACCTCCTTTTTTTCTGTTATCAAGTTTTGGTGAAAAAACCACCTTTTAAGCAGGGAAACCCTAATATGATTTGCAAACCCCAAAAAAGGAATCCAAAACATCTTACTTGGGCAGTCATCCCTAATCTGATGGGCCATAAACAATACGGTTTCCTTTAACCCCTGCACGGGAACACATAAAAGAGGTAGAAAACACAAATTTTAAAATTTATGCCTACCTCCCCAACATGTTTCACCACAACGTTATCAGGGGACAGAGACCCAGTCCCATGTGGTCTAGCTCATTACCTTTTATATGATCTTAGGTACATACCCTATTCAGGTGCTCACCAATTGGCCACCAGAGATTCAACAATAGCCATTCCCCCTTTTTTCTCTCCTGCATGCATACTGATACTATTTACTGCTGCTGCTGCGTTCTTATAAACAGCATTCCTCAGGCAAATTCACCATCTCCATAGGGGGCTTCTGCCCTATCTTACCATGCCGCCCACGCCCGAGCACTATACCAATGGACATTTCTGCCCTAACTGTGACGGACTTCCGTCCAACTTCTCTCACATTACTGCGTCTGCGCAGCTTAACTAGAACGGACTAAGCAGAATAGGTATTACATTTTACAGCATACTGCTAACTTTGTCCCTTCCCATAAACCTTTTCCCCTCTATGTCTAATATGTATATTCATTGGGAATACGTACTCCATTATACGGTAAAATGCTATCTTTGTCCCTTCCCATTAACCTCTTTCCCTCTGTATTTAATATGCATATTTCAAGCTACTTTCAGAGCTTGAACACTTCCTATCACCTCTTGTGACTACCTCTATGTGCTCTTACAGCTTTGGCCAGAAAGGCCAGGATAGAGGTGTCACTCTCTGCTGTGTCTTATCAGCAGCATAGGAGATTGTATATGTTTCTTATTGACAAGGTTTAACTCTTTAAAGCTCTGTAGCCTTTTGCCCTGCTGTTAAAACCTCTCCTTTAGTAATGTCCGTCCAACAAACTCAACTAGAAATAACAGAAGTGATGTGTCAGTCACTGCTGTAAAACCACCCACAGCCTAATCAGGAAGTGGGAGCCCAATGCTGGATGTGAAGGGCAGGCTCTGTAAAAACAGCCTAATCAGAAAACCCCTTTGACTGAATGAGAAATCTCCGATCCTGACAGTAAAGGTGACAGTACGACTGTTTTCAACACCCATACTTCATCTGCTGGTCTTATGAGCATAATAATATGCCAAGGTGCCTTATCTAGCAAAGTTCCCTTCATACTGTTGCTTGGAGGTGCAGGTAGAGGTTATATAGGGCAGGATATTGTGATAATAGATCCATATAAGGTGAATTGTCATATACTCAGTAGATAGCCCTAAGCATAATAAAGATATCTAGAAATCCTGGTAGTTTTGTTAAAGGGGTTTTATCGTTACAAAGATCATGTCTCAGATTATGGGGGCAGTAAAAATAAGCACTTTTGTAATTGATTTGCATTACCTCTGTCACTTGGTTTAGCAGATATGAGCTTTTCTGTAAATCTGTGTTCTATTTCTGCTGTTGGTGGTCGGACACGCTCCCTGGATGATTCCCGCCCCAAGACATGCCCCCTGCACTGTGATTGGCTGGCTGACATTTCATTCAGCCTGTTGGGATACGCCCCTAGACAGGAACCCCCCAGCCATGCCCCCTGTGCTGTGATTGGCTGCCTGCACACTCTGTGTTTACTCCCCTCTGAGCTGTTAAAATTGATAGGGAAACCAAGGTCTGCTGGCTCTATGTACATCTCCCAGCTCTAGGATGATGATCTGGGCAATTACTGCCTGTTTAAAGGGCTTTTGCCAAGAGGTTGATTCACCTCCTCACAGGTCCAGTCCTTAAGCTGCTACTTTGAAAAGAGGGCGTTCTGTTCCTCAGATCGAATGCAAGCCCCGCCTCCTTATGACATCATCATCTGAAGTGTATAACATAAGGATTCAACACTGCGTCGGTATAAGCTGCTTGTATAGTGCAGTGCTTAGGTGATCAGCTCTGCAAGAGAGCGGTTAGGAGTTCAGGCCCCATCAGTAGTTTTTTTTTCTTTTATAAATTGTACACATATGTAAAGATATGAAAATATGTGTAGACATCTATAATTTTATTTATATACACAAAAAAGCTTCCCTATATAGTGTCCACATCCTCGCAGTAGTCACACCAAGCACTTCCAACATATGTGATTCAATGCATATACTCTGGGGGATGAGACATAGGGGAGCTATGTATGTGTATATATATATATCATTATAGAGATTGACATATATATTTTAGGTCTCTCTACATATGTGTAGAATTTAGGGGGGTGGGGAAATATACTCTGTGAGGGACAAGAACTCCAAACCCCTTCGTTGTAAAAGCAATACTCTACCACTGCTCTACCACTGCACCACCAGCCCAAGTTAGTTACAAGCTGAGCAGGATCTTCTCTCAAAGCTGATTGCTTGTATCCCCATTGTTTTCACTCACATGTCACTGACAGCAAGCAGAGATCTTCACTTGAAGCTGACATTTGTAGTTGAGTAAAGATCTCTGCCTGTAGTCAGTACAATTTGGGTGAACACCACTAGAAGTAACAGCTGCTGGCTTTCAGTGTCATTTGTGTGTAACCTAAGACATATGACAGGTGCTTGCTGGAGTTTGGAGCCTCAAGGCTGCAGACATAAGGATGCAGGAGGCTACAGAGCTGTTATATCCAGACAACCTTCTGCATCCCCTGCTTCAAACAAAATGATGATGTCACAGCTCTTCAGTGAGGGGAGACACGCCTCCTGGCAGGAGAGACTCGCCCCTGGATTTCAAACTCATTCAGAGAAAAATTAGCTGAACAGCCCGAACAGCTCAAACGATAAAACTCCTTTAATGCTGGAGAGCAACAGTTTGCTCTACATGATGCTGTTTCAGAACTATCATAACACTATAGACATCTATCACCTACTAACCATATTCCTTATATACTGTATGAATACAATAAACTTACGTTTAATAAATATATTGAGGAAAATAAAAATTTTCAACAATTTATTTCCAGATGAAATGATCCGTCTACAAAAAGAAAAGAAAGATCATTTGTCTGAAGTTTCACACATTAATTTATATTTAATGAATTACAGTATGAGAACAGAGTGAAATCTTTTTAATTAGAATGGAAGAGAGAATCACTACTTATTCTTTCGTTGTAATCTCTTAGATTGTCCTTGGGGGAAAAAATTAACTTTGATTTTTTTTGTAATTAGAAAAGCTGTAAGATGCCCAGGCCATAAATTCCAACCTTCCACAATAAACGAACACAAGGAAACAGTTTGTAATCTTCACCTCTAGAATGAAGCAGGGAACAAAGCATTTTATCTGATAAGTAACATTTAATGCTGATTGCTTTTTATTTTATTACATTACACAGAAATGTACCTAAGAATTATGCATAAAGGAATTTAGATTGTCTTCCATGGTCAGGCCATGAGTCAACATAGTGGGGAAATTAGTGGGACCTTACTAGCATCATAAAAATGGATCTATATACATATTTTATGACAAAAGTCACAGTAGAATGTTGAAAAAGATGACTCACAATTAGTGTTGAGCGATTACGTTGGCCTTCGACATCGGGCGATGGTTGATAGTCGACCATCATCGACAAGATATTCGATGGTCGATGATAGATTATGATCGATGACCATTAAAGTCTATGGGAGAGCAACAACACCTTCATTCTTACACCCAAAAAGGGCTGGAGAAGCTGGAATTAACATCCACAACAGTCAAATGGATACGTGCTACATCTTAGGCAACACACTTAGGTTATAAAAGCCACAGAAAAAAAAATCAACAGACCATTCACTATCCCTGTCCTTGCACCACAGCATGAGCCTTAAACCTGCATGACCCCACAAATTAAAAAGTGCCAGAAAGCAGTATGATTTGAACCATCATTTTACTTGAACTGGACATTGAATATCCCTGTCCTGGAACGCAGCATGAGCCCCAAACCTGCATGACCCCCAGATTTAAAAAGTGCCGGAAAAAGGAGTCTTTCAACCACCATTTTATGTCACTGGACATTGACTATACCTGTCCTGGGCCACAGCATGAGCCCCAAACCTGCATGACCCCAGATTAAAAAGTGCGGAAAAAGGAGTCTTTCAACCACCATTTTAGTTTCACTGGACATTGACTATACTTGTCCTGGGCCACAGCATGAGCCCCAAACCTGCATGACCCCAGATTAAAAAGTGTCGGAAAAAGGAGTCTTTCAACCACCATTTTAGTTTAACTGGACATTTACTATACCTGTTCTGTACCACAGTATGACCAATAAACCTGTCTGACCGACAGATTAAAAAGTGCAAGAAAAAGGAGTCTTTCAACCACCATTTTAGTTGAACTGGACATTAACTATACCTTTCCTGGACCGCAGTATGACCATTTAACCTGTCTGACCCTGCAACTGTAAAAGTGCCCGGGGTAAAAGGAGTACTTTGAACCACCATTGTTAGTTGAACTGTGACATTGACTTATACCTGTCTCATGGGCCACAGCATGAGCCCCAAACCTGCATGACCCCAGATTAAAAAGTGCCGGAAAAAGGAGTCTTTCAACCACCATTTTAGTTTCACTGGACATATACTGTCCCTGCCTGGGTAGCGCTTGCCCCTCCGTATGAGTGCGGACCAATTGAGCTTCACTTGGAAATACTGGTGGTTAACGCTCCTGTTCCACCCAGGAACATTTTACTCAACGTGCTGGAGGAAATTGTCTCTGTACTTTGTTCTCTGTCCGTGCTCCATACTCCATGTCCTCTGAATAATCTACATCTGGTCAATTTTTCCTGTACCTCCCTTGTACAATTCAGAGGAATTTTTTTTACCACTATTTTGTACAAGCAAGTTTTTTAGTAGTTTTAATTCTAGAAAACACATTTTAAAATAGGATGGAATCCCACCATGTCTTTGTTTCTCTTTTTTAATTGTATTAAATGGGTTGTCTCAATACAGGGATTGATAGCTATGTTAAAGATCTTGCAAAAACAAGTCATTTTGCAATATGTGTCCATTAACAGTGTCCTACCTATTCCTGTTTCTGACAGCACCATCACCCTGGAGCCACTCTTGACAATTGTGAAGAACAAATGTCTGTTAGAAACAACATTTTTTTATAATAGGACCTGTAGTATAGCTGCATGTCACAGCAAAATGCCCCAAAAATTCAAAGCATGACCCTTGAGCCACTTCGGCGACAATTGTGAAGAACAAATGTCTGTTAGAAACAACATTTTTTATAATAGGACCTGTAGTATAGCTGCATGTCACAGCAAAATGCCCCCAAAAATTCAAAGCATGACCCTTGAGCCACTTTGGACAATTGTGAAGAACAAATGTCTGTTAGAAACAAAAAAATTTTATAATAGGACCTGTAGTATTGCTGCATTTCAAAGCAGCATGACCCAAAAAATTATAAAAATGACTTCTCAGCCACTGTTAAAAATTTTGAGGGAGAAATGCCACTTAGAAGCCACATTTCTGTTCCAAAGGACCATGATTATTGCTGTAATCTCACAGCAACATGACCCCCAAAAAATTATAAAATATGACTTCTCAGCCACTATTAAAAATTGTGAGGGAGAAATGCCACTTAAAAGCCACATTTCTGTTCCAAAGGACCATGATTATTGCTGTATCTCACAGCAACATGACCCCAAAAAATTATAAATATGACTTCTCAGCCACTATTAAAAATTGTGAGGGAGAAATGCCACTTATCAATTCACCTGTGGTGACTACAAAATTGCTGTATTCAAATTTAACTGCAAAGTAGATCTATCAACAAAGCTGGCCTGCGCCAAAGTGAAAAAACACGTATCTGAAATGTATTCGGATAATAAAAGGTATTTTTGGCACCTTTCAATTCACCTGTGGTGACTACAAAATTGCTGTATTCACATTTAAGTGCAAGGTGCCTCAATGAACAAAGCTGTAGTGTGCCAAAGTGAAAAAACACGTATCTGTAATGTATTCGGATAATAAAAGGTATTTTTTGGCACCTATCAATTCACCTGTGGTGACTACAAAATTGCTGTATTCACATTTAAGTGCAAGGTGCCTCAATGAACAAAGTTGTAGTGTGCCAAAGTGAAAAAACACGTATCTGCAATATATTCAGATAATAAAAGGTATTTTTTGGCACCTATCAATTCACCTGTGGTGACTACAAAATTGCTGTATTCACATTTAAGTGCAAGGTGCCTCAATGAACAAAGCTGTACTGCGCCAAAGTGAAAAAAAACACGTATCTGAAATGTATTCGGATAATAAAAGGTATTTTTTGGCACCTATCCACCTGTGCTGACTACAAAATTGCTGGATTCTAATTTAACTGCAAGGTGGCTATATCAACAAAGCTGGAATGGGGCAAAATTGAAAAAGAACACCTATCTGAATGTATACTGATAATAAAAGTGGAGTTTTGCACCTAACAAATAGACCTGCAGTTACTAGAAAAGATGTGTATCCTAATATAAGTTCAGGTTGCCCAATATCCAGGAAATATTTCAATAGAAAACTGTTAATAATAAAGCTATTGCAGTGCAATGTCTACACTAAGTCTTGGTGAACTCTTATCCAGTATTCTTTATAGAGCTTGTCTGTGTCGCCGCCGCGCCCCCCCCCCCCCCCCCCCGCTTCCCCCCATGACTTTACAGCGGTAGATGCTCCTTTAAAATTCTCTACCTAACTACATAAAATCTTCCAATCTCTGATCTAACTAAGTTGTAAGGATCACAGCTAACAGTAGAGCTTTCTCTGGGAAGAAATAGAATAATTTTACTGGCTGTTTGGACACAGGCAGAGCACACGTCCTACTGCTATGAGACGCTGAGTTGACACTGATCATGAACAGGAAGGGCTGTTCTATGTTTAAAAACGAGGTCATGTGATTTTTCCCAGCCAATCAGCAACCATACACATCCCAGTCATGTACGTCGCACACACTCTCACCCTCCTCATCTATCTGTAAGCTGATTTGCTGGCCGCCAACATGAAAGGAAGTGCCGAAAATGGCGTGATCTTAATAGATGATGCACAGATTTTAACCTAAATTATCGTATGATCTAAAAATTTCGATCAACATAAAAACTGTGCCGATTTAAACTTTGTCGATAATGATCGCTCAAAACTATTCACAATGCATTGTAATTTATTAACTGGTTAAAACTGTAACCTGAATATTTTTCTTTTAAATCTTTTTTATTACACACTCCAGAGCATACAATAACTGAGTAAGTCATACATATTGCAATCACATGAGTATAGTAGTCCATAGAAACATTTGTGCAGAGAAATCCACAAGGTTACGCTCCGTTACGCTCCGAAATCCAACATACAGGTTGAAACATACCAAACCTTGCACATATAAAACAAAGTGTTCCTCATTATTGCTATTACTCAAATGCAAGTGACAATATATCAGATATGCCATGACATTTCATATTCTCAACTGTAAACTCCCCTACTCCCAGTGCTCCGAGCTCACCCCACCACCACCTCCTCCTCAGAACTGTTGCGTTTTTGACTCCCTCGCTACGGGTCCATTCCATATCCTTGATCCAAAGGTCTCATTTCCAAAAGCAAAGCTGTAGCTGTGTTTCGCATGTCTCCCCGTACACTTGCCCCAATGTCCCCCACCTCCTGCTTATTAGAGAATCAAAAGCCCTGGCTCAAATAGGTGGGCTGCCTAGTAACATCTGTGTTTGAAACCAAGAGTATAGGCTGAAACAGTCCCTAATGGCATTCTGGATTCTCATTGGTAATAATAGGATAAAGCTCCCACAAACTTCAAAAAATCTGGGAAAATATTAGTCTCCTTTTTGCCTGCAACCTCCACCCAATCCATTTTCATTATAAAGGAGAGTTTTTCTAGATACATTTTAAATGGGGGGAGAAAGTCATGTAACCTGAATATTTTTAAGCTTACCAAATTCAAAGCACAGTAAATTAGAAATTTTATCACGTAACTCATTAAAGAAGTCACGTAATTATTAGCTTTCAGGCCAAGGGTGGTGGTATTTCTGAAACAGCACAGTTTGTGCAGTGCTCACATGCTGCTGTGGTGAAAGTGTATAGTGAGTGGACAAATGGCACCATTGCTAATAAGCAATGTGAGAATAGCGAAGCACCATGAGCATTTGATATGAGGTGAACGTCTGCTATGATGGTGTGCAAGGGCAGACCAACATGCTACCATGGAGCAGCTCACTGCCAAAATTAACCAGGCCCGCTCTCGGCCCTCCCCAAACAAAACGTCACACTTTACAAAAGTATTGTGACAATGCTTTCAGGGGCGGCAGTGGGCGACTACACTAGGAATAACGACATGTGGGCCAGTCAGCAGGCCAGTTGGCGCTTCTGTAGTGTGTGCAGTAGTAAGGGATGACATTACTTACTGCCATGCACATAATAATAAGAATAAATGTAAAAAACACACAGGTAAAAACATCTAACATCAATAAAGTCTATAAACACATTGTAGCTCATAATAGGCCTAAGTTATAAAAAAAAAGAACAAGACATTTAGAGTCAATGACTTGCCACTGAGATCTATCGCTTATGATTTGATGATGTCCTTTATGTCCAATAACGGAAACTACAGTGAAATTAAAGCACATATTCTGTATAGATGGAGGGCAGAATGTATATACTAGAGCCTCATAAAGTTAAACATAGTGACCCATATTGTCATCAAGGTGTTTATTTTGTTTATGATGATATAGCCAATGTATTTTATTCTTTGAATAACTTAATACATTAATCTTTTGAGTTGAACCTATCTTCCACATGAATATTCATTCGGGGTTTCACCCTTTCTCAGCCCAGTTAGAATACATAGTGTTATGTAGCATATTGAAAATTTTATGTATTCTGGATTGTCCTTAAATCCTGCAGCTCAGATTGTGAAGCCCCTTTCCCCCTTCCTGAGCAATGGAATTTCTAGCCTGGGTCTGCAGAGTCTCACCCCCAGCCCTTTGCCTGGTTAATTACTGAATTGTTTAGAGAACATGTGTCTTAAGCAAGTTTATGGCCCCCTTTATAGATGCAGCTGTCCCGGATACCTGATAATCTTTGACCCCCCACAATAAAACTTTCATTGACCTGCCCCCAGCAGAAGCGCAGTCCGTGATTGCCATCTCGTGGCAATAGTATGCAAAACCCTCATAAGACAAACAATGGTCCGCCTACCTCATCATAATTTCAGCCAGTAAAAGAGTAGGCAGATATGAGAGAGGAGGAGAAAACCTGGACAGGTATAAAGCACCAATCCAGAGACTAATCTGTGTTCATAGCCTGGGGTTCAATTTCTGATTGAGCTGTGTTCCATTCTCCTTTCCAAACCCCTTGGATCTGAAAGCTGAAACATGTTGTAAGTGTGAATTCTTTCTAAGCATTTCTCCCTTTTATTTCCATTACTGTATTGATAGGTATGTCATAGTTACTGTTATTATATTATGTTTATGTAAGCACTGAAAATCATTTTAAAATTAAAGTTAGCCTTAATTCGTAAGTTCTTGTTGTTGCACGGATCCATTTCCTTGAAGGAGTGTATTTTATTTTTGTAGCTGCTTTAGAGCAGTGAGTTGAGCATTTTTTACGTGTTTTTAGAATATCTGTTAGGAATCAGATTCCTTCCGGCTGATTCCTTTTTGATTATTGAAGGATGGTGGTGGCCACGTGTATTTTTTTGGGGGGGCTGGAACTGTCTTGTGGTACGATTTATGCTTGATTCGCTACCTGAGTGAAAGGTGAGCGCGAGTGGAGATAAGTCTACCGCAGTACAGTGGCCCCCCCAGTCACGTGCTGGTGAGCGTGTACGTGACACATAGTATAGCAGCAAACACTTACAAAAGTTGTCTACAAGCTCCAACCATTAGGGTATGTTCACACGGGGTAATTTCGGCACGCATTTCACCACGTATTTGCGCTCTAATACGAGCTAGATGCGCACTGAAATTACGGTAATCCATACTTCTCGTAGAGAACTATGGATTAAGGCTCC
The DNA here is from genome assembly GCA_025379985.1 of Phyllomedusa bahiana. Lineage (NCBI taxonomy): Eukaryota > Metazoa > Chordata > Amphibia > Anura > Hylidae > Phyllomedusa > Phyllomedusa bahiana. Next base: position 18,912 of record JAODAL010054340.1, read on the forward strand.
TCTCTCCGCTCCTACAATACGATCGTATTGTACGCGCGGAGAGATAAGTGACATGTCAATTACTTGCGGCGAATATGCGCCGTGAGTAATGTATGTCAACAGGGCGGCGGGCGGCGGCTGATGCGCTGATCAGCGTGAGCTCCCGAAAGACACGATTTACTGTATGCGCCGCAATACATTGTGTGAACATAGCCTTAGACTGAATTTACGCAAAGATTACTGCACTGGCCTACTTGTGAGAACTACTTTACAAAACAAATGCAGCACTTTAGACTGATTGTTTGTTATTCCAGTATTAATCTTTTGATTTTCCAGACTTTTGCTGAGACTTTAAAGTTGGTCCACTGTAGCAAACCATTTACTACTCTCATTTGAAAAGGATATAAATAAATCCATATGGAACATAACAACACTGTGAAAAAATGATTGTAGCATGTGTCTGTCAACAGGTCCATTGGAGTTTGTCTCCAGATATTCAAGTTAACTTGAAGACACATTACAATGAACCTAACAGAGGGCATATTCACAGAGAGTTGGATTAAGAAAGCTTGCATTGCTGATTTTTTTTTTTGCTTCTTGTGGGTGCTGGTGTGGAAGTCAACCACTAGGGTCTGGCAATAAGGAGACAGTAACAAGTATCTCACAGAATATAACCGATTATTTTAGAAGATAAATCATGGCACGTTAATTTGTCTACTGCAAGGTTATTTTCCTCTAGAGGCAATACTTTAAGGAAAGATTACCTTGATTATATGATGACATGCAAATGCACTACTCACCAGTACACAGAGTGCTTATGGTTCCAAAATACAGAGCCATCGGAATTGTTTGTGAAGGTCTTATACTTTATAATTTGCATTGATTTTATTAAAAAGGACTGAACATTTGTGAACTAGTCCCAGACAAAACAGGGACTACACCCTTTTATACTATTAAAAAATAGTTGCATTTGCTTACTTTAGACATTCTATAAAAATAATTGATACAAGTAGATTTTAATTGAATTGTTCTTTTCATTACCAAAATATAATGAAGTTACATCAAAAACATCAGAATATATTTTCTCTAAAAAAAAATCCTATCACAACTAAATGAGACTTATTCTTTGGCTTGCCTTTAATGTTACGTCTATTATTTATTAAATAGAAATCACTACACTATGAAATTATATTAAATATTCTGGGTAATTTTGTCTAAAGTACCAAAGGCTATTTTATTTGCAGGGTTTTTTTATTTTTTTGGGAATCGGGTGTACGCATTTGAAATAACCCCTTGATAAAAAGGCCAACCCAAATTTAAATTTGGGAAATTTAGTTGTAAACCATTTTTTTTTTTTTTTTCTAAATGAAAATAATTAATTTTTAAAATATCATTTTGGTTTAAAGGAATTTAGGCAAAAGAAAAGCAGAACCTGGGGAAAAAAGATTTAAGGGAAAAAATTTGGGAAAAAAAACAGTGTATAGCGCTTAAAAAAACCATAGAAAAAACCCAAAAAAAAAAGTTTTTCATTAAAAGGGAATTTAAAATTTTTGGAAGAAAAAAAAAACTAAGCAAGAATCCACTAGCAAAAAAAAAAAAAAGAAAAATAAAAGTGTATTTTCTTGAAAACTTTTTTTTCCCCTTTAATTTGAAAGTTAAAAATGGGTTTGAAATTTGTCCCCCCACTTAAAATAGGTGAGGGGTTGCAGTGGAGGACCTGTCACAATACCACCACATACAATATTGATGGGTACCTCATGATAAGTGTTGAGCGATTATTATCGACAAAGTTGAAATCTGCACAGTTTTTATGTACGAAATTTTTTAGACCGCATAATTTAGGTTAAAATATGTCATCACATTAATTTGCGCCATTTTCGGCTTCCTGTCTTTTGGGGGGCCAGCAAATCATTACAGAATAGAGCAGGGTAGATGTGTGTGCGACATCATGACGGGACGTGTAGGGTGCGATTGGCGGGAAAAAACACTGACCCCCTTTTACATAAAAACAGCCCTTCGGGGGGTTCATGACATTACTCAGCGTCTCATAGCAGTAGGACATGCGCTCTGCCTGTGCCCAAAACAGCTCACAAAAATTATTCTATTCTTCACAGAGAAAGCTCTACTGTTAGTTGATCCTTAAAAAACTTATTTAATCAAGATTGGAAGATTTTATGTAGTTGGTAGAAAATTTTTTAAAAGGACATCTACCGCTGAAAGTCAGGGGGGTGAGGGGGGGGGGGGCGCGGGCGAACACAGACAAGCTCATAAAAAACTGGTATAAGTTCACCAAAAGACTTAGGTAGACTTGAACTGCAATACTTTTATTTTTTAACATTTTTTTCTTTTGGGAAAATTTTTTTCCTGGATTTTGGGGCAGCCAAACTTAATTAAAAACACATCTTTTCTAAAAATGGGGTCTTTTTTGTTAGGTGAAAAAACCCCATTTTATTTCAGTAAAATTTTCAGAAGGTGTTCTTTTTCAATTTTGCCCATTCCCACTTTGTTGATATAGCCACCTGCAGTTAAAATTAGAATCCACAATTTTGAGTCGACATTTTTGATAGGGCCAAAAAAAACCATTTATTATCCAATACTTTACAGATACGTTTTTTTTTTTCATTTTGGGCGCAGTAAAAACTTTGTTCATTAGGCACCTTGCATTAAATTGAATACAGCAATTTTGTATCACCACAGGTAATTGAAAGGTGCCAAAAAACCTTTTATTATCCAAATACATTTTCAATACGGTTTTTTCACTTTGGCGCACTACACTTTGTTCAGAGGCACCTTGCACTTAAATGTGAATACAGCAATTTTGATCACCACGGGTGAATTAAAAGGGTCCAAAAAATCCCTTTTATTTACCCAAAAAAAAAAAACATTTCAGATAATGTTTTTTCCCTTTGGGGGCGCAGCCAGCTTGTTGAAGATCTACTTTGCAGTTAAATTTGAATCAGCAATTTTGTTAAAGGGGAAATTTAAATAGGTCCCCAAAAAAAACCCTTTTTTTTCCAATACTTCAAATTTTTTTTTCATTTGGGCAAAATCAGTTTGCAGGGGAGGCCCCCTTGCCTTAAATGGAAACACCCAATTTTTTTTATCACCCACAAGGGTGAATTGAAAGTTTCCCAAAAAAACCTTTTATTTTTGAATCTTTTCAGATACTTTTTTTCCTTTTGCCACCATTTGTTATAGCACTTTCAGTTAAATGAAACAGCAATTTTGAAGCACCTTGGAATTGAAAGGTGAAAAAATCCTTTTTAAACCCGTAAATTTCAGACAGGGGTTTTTTTTCACTTCGGGTCACAAGGGAAGATCTTTTTGCAAAATTTACCCGAAATTTTGTTTTGATTTGAGGGATTTGAGAAATACTGTTTTTGGGGAAATGAGATTTACGCATTCGGATCCAACTGGTCTTTTCAGCAGAAAGCTTGCGAGCGCTTCATCACTGGACGAGGAGGGAAAACGATGGGATAGTTCATACGGTTCCGCCTCAAAAAGGGAGAGGGGGTCGAAAAAAGGGCCGCTATATTATTCCGCCAGCCCCGGCCCCGCAAACCCCCCTCCTTCCTTTTCGCCATCAAAAAGGTCCAGGGCCCCTCAAACCGAGCCTTCTTTTAGCAAGCCCCTGATTACCCCCGATTCATATGCCTCTTTTGCCGTAAACCATAATTTAAAGGGAAGAACCTTAGGTGGTTAACCACCACCAACATTCAGTCACATGCAGCGAAAGCATGATTAAATGGGGCAACATTGGCCAAAAAAGGCCAAAACCGACCCGGGCCTCCAACCATGTCACAACCTCTGTTTTTTTGCACCCCCTCCGCCACCAAACCCAAACGTTCCTCAGCTGCCCATGTCTCTCAGATCATGATCAGGGGGTCAGCCTTCGCTTTCAGCCTCCACCATCGCCTGAGTACCACCCCCACCACCAAGGACCCATCCTACCCCTCTCCTTCCGCCAGTTTTACGACCTCACGCCGTACATGCCATTTTAGCAGCCCGCCTTCTGTCTTCCAGGTTTGGGAGCAGAAGAAACATTTAAAAACCCAAACCCTCCCAAAACCAAAAACCGAATGTCGGGATTGCCCCTTTTGGCCTTGGGAAATTTTTGCCTTTTTTGTCTGGTGGACACAAATGGGTTTTCCCCCACTCATGGCCCCTTTCCTGCCCCCAATACCAAGCCGAGCAGGATTTCTTTGCCAGAAAAACCTCCCTGCCCGGCCAGCCACGTGTCATCTAAAATTTTAAGGCGTTGTCTGCATCTTGGCCGGAAAATCCCCTGACCACCGACAATGACAGTAAGCCGGCCAAGGCCGCAATTTCCGTGACAGCCACTGGGTGAGCGGGTTTGGGGCTCGGGGGGACGGGGGCCTCAGGCCGGCACGCTCTTCAAACCCAGGGATGGTGCAGGGTTTTTTCCCCAATCCCTGGTGCATCATGTCCCCGAAAACCCGGCCGTGTTTGAAATTAATCGTCTTGGGGACCGTCCAACACAGTCAGGAGCTGGGAGGCCTCCCCCAACGAGACCGAGCGCGGCTGGGGGCCAAGAACCTTGTGCCAGGCAAGGTGGGGCGATAACGGGTGAAATCTGCTGGCCACCCTTAAACGGTAGGGGTGGGGCACATCCTTGCCTGGCACATTCGTGAACCTTTCCGTCCAGAAACCGGGTTTTGGGCTGCCCGCTGAGGGAAAGGGCCGAAGTCTAATTTTGGCACTTTTTTCCCCCCCCCCTGCTTCGTCCCCCCCGGCTGCGTTGCAGCGTCAGCTCGGGCCCCCCCGTCAACCGTCTCATTGTTGACGGGCAAAAACCCCCGGGGAATTCCACCCCCCATGCTCCAGCGATTGTGGCAGCAGCACAATGCCTTAGCAGTACAATGACACATGGCCGACAAGCAGCGGTGCGGACCTCGGGTTTGAGCCACCGAGAGTGGAGGCGGGAAAGAGCTCTGCACCATCCTTTCCCTTTTTTTTAAGAAGCCCCCCAAAATGGTCAGTGCGGCGATGCCCTTGACAGCATGAGCATTGTGGTGATCTTAGTTTTGGAAGATCTTGGACACTCTGAAACAACAGGTCCCGCCACGACGGAGGAGGAACACACAGATCGCACGGGGCCTTTCTCTCCGTCGAATCCAGAAGGCCCGACAGTTTTTTCAAATTTTTTCGGCTTCATTTGGCAGTGGTCGGGGGCCAGGGGTAGGGAAGGTTTGCATCAGCTCTCAGGGTGCCCCTCCTCAGGGAAGTCAACTGTGTTGAAGCTTTCCGGGGGAAGCGGAGGAGGAGGGGGGTATTCCAGACACCGACGTTACCGGGGGTCCCTGCCTTGGAAAGAGGTTGGCGGCCAATTTGAGGCAGGAGGGAAAAAAAGGAAGACTTTTGCTATGCCCCCCCACCCAAGGGTTGGGAAATCAAGGCTCCATCTCTCACATAGTGCTTGGGGTCTCCATTTTCCTCCAAAATGAACCTTGCATTAAGGCCATCAAAAAGAACACAGTTACTGGGTGCCCACCCTCCTGGATCAAACCGGTACAAAACAAAACTCAAGCAATTTTCCTTCCCCCCACCCACCCAAATAGAAGTAAAATGCGGAAATGGAGACCTTCGGGTTGACAAATGGAGACATCGTTCTCTGCTTCACGTTCCCCCAAAAGTCACGGTGGAACAACTCAGACGTGACAGCATAATGCCAAGTAGCCTAGCGGCAGAAGCACAGGCAAGGGGGGCAGAAGCCTAATGGGTGACCTCTTTGGGAATCTTTATTTACCACCCTCACCAACGCTTCAATGCAGGGCACACA
>JAODAL010054341.1:0-24690 GCA_025379985.1 Phyllomedusa bahiana
CCGGGGACCCAGGGGCTGCTGTAAAAAGGGCTACGGAAAAAAAATACCTCGCAAACGCAATGATGTTGTCCTCAAAATTTAAGAGCGCAACCTAAAAGGGGTAGCGAACCTTATACTTCTTTTTAAATTCATCATTTTCAAGGACAAATTACACTATTGTGCGCCCCCTCCCTTTTTTTCTTTATTTTTTCCCTGGGACGTCATACCCATCGCACCCGAACTCGCCCACACCAAGCACAGACTGGCCGGTTGCTCCTCACGCTGGGGGATTCTGGTGACAGGTAAGTAAGTTTTTTGTTTTTTTTTCAACCACGCGCCCTATACCCTATAAGAGCCCCTATACCCTACCTGAATATAAGGTAACTATAACCTGCCAACCTAACTAAAAGGGCCCTATACCCTGCTTATCTGCATGGGTCCTATACCCTGCCTGCCTACCTATATGGGTCATATACACTGCCTGCCTACCTATAGGGGCCCCTATCCGCTACCTAAACTCTGCCTGTCTACCTATATAGACCCTTTTCCCTACCTAAACCCTGCCTGCCTATATGGACCCCTATAACTAACTAAACCATGCCTGCCTACCTATATGGACCCCTATAACTAACTAAACCATGCCTGCCTACCTATGTGGACCCCTATAGCCTACCTAAAGCCTGCCTGCCTACCTATATGGCCCCTTATAGCCTACCTAAACCCTGCCTGTCTATATGGGGCCCCTTATAACCTGCTTAACCCTGCCTACCTATGTGGCCCCACCTATAACCTACCTAACTATGTGGACCCCACCTCTAGCCTACCTACCTATGTGGACCCCACCTCTAGCCTACCTACCTATGTGGACCCCACCTCTAGCCTACCTACCTATGTGGACCCCACCTCTAGCCTACCTACCTATGTGGACCCCACCTCTAGCCTACCTACCTATGTGGGCCCCACCTATAGCCTATCTACTTGGGGCCCACCTATAGCCTGTTTACCTACATACCAATTAAGACCCACTTATAGCCTGCCTACCTACATACCAATTGGGGCCCATCTATAGCCTAGCTACCCGGGGAGCTATCTACAGCCTACCGACCTGGGGGCTGCCTACCAGGGGACTGCCTTCCTAACTGGGGCCTAACTACTGCATACCTAGGACCAATCTACCTACCTACCTGTAGACTACCTACTTGACTGGGACTTTTCTATCTACCTGTGGCCTAACTACTGCCTACCTATCTAGGGTCAATCTACTTACCTATCTGTGGCCTAGGTACTGCCTGCTTACCTACTTAGAGCCTTCCTACCTACCTTGGGCCTACCAACCTATCTCATGGGGGTCTAAGTGGTAACATAATTCTGAGGTGTACAGGCCATAGCTGTAACACAATCTCCAGGAGGTGAATCCTCTGTTCCTCCTCTCTAGGAGAATGGACCTCAAAGTTATTGCCCCTACCCTTCTCCTACTCCTGGGAAGTTTGTACAGAGGTTGGGACAGTGAGGGAGGTGCAGAAAAAGTAAAGATTCTAAGATATTTGTGTCCAAATCTACAGGGATGAGTGGTGTCCGGGAGAAGTCATCATGGCGGTCTCGACTGGATGCAGAACAAAAGGAAAACGCCACCTGTGAGTCACAAAGTGTAACTGCACTGTAATCACTTATATATCTGCAGAGTCTGCATACACTGGTATATACCACTATGTGGTCCATGTATGGAGGTAATAATAGCAGTCTGCAGATGGCCTGGTGTAGCACTGGTATATAAACCCACTATAATGTCATCAGTATAATGGTGTAGTAATCATTGCTTCAAATTGTAATCTGACTCCTTATTCAGATAATAGTATACGGGGGTAATTATTCAGCTCACTATGTATTAGTGGTAATGTTGATGGTTGTGTTCCTGGAGGGTAAAATTAGGTTCACTATGTACGTAGCCTTATTGGTAATATTGACTGGGTATAGTGTAGATTTGTTTGTAACAGTATTATCTGTAGATATCTATGGTGTAGGTGGTTCACACCTTGTATTAAGTAGGTAACTGCATGACTATAAGACGGTTCCTGTAAAGTGATTCGTTCGCGTTCATGGGAGTGGGGTCAGCCGCATCCAAAAGTTTGCTATGAGGGCTAATATTCGAAATCTAAAGAGCATACTACAATACCGGAATAACACCACAGCAACATATTCACGCCATAAGTTTCAGCACGCTAGTACTATGAAAAGTGTAGCATAATGATGCCACCAAATGTGTATACAACGCAAAATAAAGAACACATAGACTCTCTATCTCTCTCTCTCTCTCTCTCTCTCTCTCCTCTCTTAACTGCAAGTATTGGGCCAAATAAAAACAGATACACCAAAGTACCAAACTGTTAATGAATACCCCACATATGACCAACCATACTAGAGACTGAAATGTAAAACCAATGTGTCTGTTACTAGGGATGAGGCGATATAATCGACACAATAGAAATCTGGGGACACGGTTTTTAAGGTTTCATCCGGAAATTTCCGATGCAGCCGCCTGGCCGATAATCTATAGGTGAGAATCTGTCGCAATAATGTATTACTAGTTGCAGGGCATTTTCGGTGCTCCGACCTGCATTTTGGCAGAGAAAAAAGATCAGTTTGTTTATTTTATATATATAGGGGACATTAGAGGTCATGAGAGCAACGTGAGGCTGGGTGTGCGAGTTCATGACTGTGAAGTGTATGTTGTCATTGCTGGAAAATCTGCAATAGACCAATCGGTATTCGCATGAGAACAGCCCCTCTCGCTTGTTCAGCATCCAGGTGTCAGTGTGTTTCATAAGAGCAGGACTTGTTAGGCTCTCTCCTCAATACAGCTCAGCTCTCTCAAGAGGACACAGTTCTCTTTGTCAACATACAGACCAACTATGCTTTTTAGCGTGTGAACATTAGAACATAGGAGATTAGTAGAGAATTATCAGTTCTTAGTTAGCTTAGGCTGAGATTTTTAAAGAAGCATCTAGCGGCTGTACAGCCAGCTGGGAGTCTTTAGGGGGGTGCACAGAGGGCGGTGTGGGCTAACCGCAGACAGACAGAGGCAGCAGGCTTTTGAAATGGGAGAGTGTGTATTGTTGCAGAGGCTCCCCATAAAGACTATTGCTTTAACGCTACATTGGAAATCGTGCTTTTTTTTAGCCGTAGTTTTTGGCCAGCACACGTCTGTTAGCAACCTGAGGTGAATATAAGTACCATTTATTTGTGCAGGCTAGGTTTTGTTCAAGTACCCCACCTTGTACTTTACATTAGATACAGAAATTTTAGCATACTGTTCGTTGTATTAATTTCATTGGTGCAAAACCCAGCACTTTTATATCGCTCCGAGACATCTTAATTTAATTACGTGTGTTTTTCACTTTTGGCGCTAGGCCATTTTTGTTCAAATGACCCACTGCTTGTACTTATATGTATCGATACAGAATATTGCTTAGCTCAATTTTGCATCGTTCGCATTCATAGGTGGCAAAAACCCACCTTTTATTATCCGTTACACAATTAATTAGGTGTTTTTCTCACTGGCGGCAGGCACATTTTTAGTTATCAAAGACGCACCCATTGTACCTGTACAATAGAAACATAAATTTTCTACTAAACTGCTGTTTTAATTTCATTGGGGCAAACCCACGCTTTTATTTATCCCCTACACAATTTAATTTATAGGTGTTTTTCACTTTGGGCGCAGGCCATTATTGTTCAAAGACCCACCTTTCTACATAGCCGATTAGGATACGAGACATTTCTAAGATAACCCATGCATGTTATGATTAACATTGGTGCAGAAACCGCTACCTTTGTATTATCCATTACACAATTTGAATTACGTGTTTTTCTTTCACTGTGTGGTGCTACGCAGGCCATTTTTGTTCCAATAGACCGGCATCATGTAGCGTTTAATATTCACGCTACATGAAATTTGCTTAAGTAATTGCATCGGTTGTAATTCATTGGTGGGTCAAAGAACCTCACTCTTTATCTATTATTCGTTCACACATAACATTTATAATAGCTGTATTGCACGTTTGGTTCACCCCAGTTATGTTCAAATAGCCACCTTCTACTTAAAATTTGGATACAGAAATGTCTTAGTTACTGTTGCGTATTTGCATTCGGTTGTAAGCAAAAAACACTCGTTGTTATCCGTATATAACTTTTATAAAGTAGGCTGGGTGAGTATGTTGCAGCATTGGTGGCGAAGCACCTGCCGCCCTATTTTTTCAAATAGCCAATTGTATGACACTTCTGATCAGAAAATTTTCGTAGCAGAGCTGTTCTCGTTTTCAGTTCGCTCACCAAAATGCAAATTTCTCAGTCCCCGGCCGTGTGGCGTAACTCTGAATTAGTCTTTATTGTGGGCTCGTGGATCTCATTTGGCGCAGATAGTGCACTATTGTGATGATATTTTGTGTTGAAGAAACCTATCATATCCTAGTCTCTAACATAAGACTCGGCAGTTGATAAATCCCTCGGGCTGAAGAAAGAACTACTGTTGATTTTGCAGGTGGTAAGCCGAGCCAAAAAGGGGTGTAGGACATGAGAGGTAAGAGGTACAAAGAAAGGTGGCTCCTTCTAGTGCTGGTGTAACAACATCGCAAGTCCAGCGGATCGTCCAGATTGGCAGGACGCAGGCAGGCCTCGTCATTGCAGGGTCTAGGGCCCTGTGAACTACCTCAGTAAGCGAACAGCGTCTGCCAATCCTGTTCATCATGATTACATGGCATACCTGCATCCAGGCAGTTTTCTTCATCCTCCTCGTCGCTCGTTATAACTCGAGTCACGTGGCCACAAATCTGTGTGGGTGCACGTAGACTTTAAGCGGTCATGCTGCGGTCCAGGAAAGCGTATATAGTCAATTCCTAGGTTCAAATAAATGTAGGTTGGAAATGACTCCTTTTTGCAGAGGGCACATTTTTTAAATATTGGGGGTCATGATTGCAAGTTTGGGGCTCATGCTGTGGCCATTGAGCAGATATCTAGTCAATGTCCAGTTCAACTAAAATGGTGGTTGAAAGACTCTTTTTTCCGACACTTTAAATCTGTGAGGTCATATCGGCAGAGTTGGGGCTCATGGTCTGTGGCCCTAGGACGAAGATATAGTTAAATAGTCCATTTAACTACTAAAATGGTGGTTAAAAGAACTCCTTTTTCCTGTGAAAGCTTTTTTAATCTGGGGGTCATGCAGGTTCGCTCAGGCGACGTTCTTAGTGCTAAAGTGGCCTAGGTACATGGATAAACAATGTCCAGTTCAAAGTAAAAAATGAATGGTTCATGAAAATACTGGCCAGTTCCTGCACTTTTTTAATTTGTGGTCATGCAGTTTTAAGGGTGCAGCTGTGGTGCAAGGACAGGGATAGTCATGGTCTGTGTTTTTCTCTTTGACTTTTATAACGTACAGTGGCATTGCGTTGCCTAAGATGTAGCACGGTATCCAGTTTACCGTTGTGGATTTATTCCATCCCAGTCTTCCCCTAGTCCTGTTTGGGTGTAAGAGTTGAAGGTTTTTGATGCCTCTCAGTACTATCAGACGTGTTTAATGGTCGATTGACCATGTCGGCCGATAAAACCTACTTATCTTGACTATCGGATATCGGCATGATAATTGACGATATCGACTATCGACCCGATAATGATAGTCGACGCAATCGCTCATCACTAACTGTTACTGAATACAAACCATTACACTTTGAACACTATTATCACCATACAAGACCTACCATGCATAGTTTAAATACGCAGTATACACATGGCTATAGCAGGGGGGCAAGTAACACCCAAGAATTTACAGGAGATGTCGTTCTTTTTTCCTTTTTTTACCCTTGCACATCGGGACGGTGCCTCCTAGACTGCCATGCAGACTTCTACAGGCCAACAATATCCCTGCAAGAATTACACAGCAAACATGATTAGACTGACTCTCCTTTTTCCGCAGGCACGCCTCTCTACCTAAATTTCCCACCACTTACAACTGTTTAAGGCTATACAGTTCCTCGATTATAGGCACCCCCACATGGTAATAATGGCCCACCTGGGGCCTCATAGCACGTAATTGACGCCCAAAGCAGTAAAAGAAAGTGCGCCAAAATCACCCAAGCTGATTACAGGCCCCACCATTTGTGGGGACACCAGTTGGGTAATAAATACAACTGATATAGTGAGGAATAGCCTCTCAATAGGAGGCATGACTCAGGTGAGGTCTTTGCTTAGGTATGTTAGGATCCATCAAAATATGTATAGTTAGGAAGGCTAAGTTAGGCAGTACTCTTTCTATTAATAGCGCTAAAGTCTAACTTCGATTCATAGGTAGTAATTCCGCTTTAGACAGATAAGACAGTTAGAAATGGTAGAGTCCCATATAGGAAACTATAGCAGTGGTTCTCGTCAGAGTAGTAGGTAAGTATAAAAGCTCTCTGATCAGATAGGTAGGTATAAGTACAGATAACCTCTTCCAGAATGTAGGTATATAGTATATCACCCCTCAGTAAGTATATATGATCGCAGTATATAAAGTAACTGGTATAAGCCTTATGCTGCGCAATTGTTGTAGTATTCGAGTATATGAGGCTTCCTTATTGGTAATAGGGGCATATAGTCTGATGGCTCATTAGTACCCCTTCATATATGGGTATGCATAGCCTCACTACCAGTAAATGGGTATACAGGTATGCAGGCTAAAGTGCAGTTTTTTTCCATTTCTATTTATTTTTATTGGCAAATGATTTTGGGTATGTGAAAGTAATGCCTAACAAAATGCAGTTTTAGAACATTCGGATTTTTCATTTATTTGTTCATATATTGGAATAAATCATGTTATAGTCACATAGATTGGACTTTTAAGACTGGGCAGTAACAATTTACCACTACCAGTGGGTCTGAGGATATAATACCGGTATGTAATGGGAGTCAGGGTACCTCTGGTTAGCACATGAGGGGCTGTGTGGCTCTTCACGGAAATGTCACACCATTACTGATCCGCCTAAACAAACGCATTACAATTGCTGTGGATGTTGGCAGGCATGTCAGGAAATCGTTCATCATAAGGCATCTCCCTGGACTCTGTCACAGTTCTTTCACAATGTGCTCATGTGTGAACCTGCTCTCCACCATTAACAGCACAGAGCACTCAAAGTCCAAATTCTGCCAAATACCTTGGTGTTTCTTGTATGGTTCTAGGGGTGTTGCTAGGGTCCAAAACGATCCATGGGCTGGGCGCCAGTACATGTCTATGGTTTGCTCAGTAGATCTAGGTTCATACAGTATTTTCCTTGGCACAATTTGTAGAACAGCGTGGCATTGTATTTTTGCAGAGAAAAAAGACAGTTATGGCTAAGGGAGTGTGGGGGGGGGCTGGCTCACTAAGTTATACCACTATATTTACATACATAGATGCCTTTGTCGCATCCAACCTCAGGGGCACGCACTTGTGTAAATGGAAAATCAGTGGGCAACTGAAGAAAGATTCCTTTCAAAACGCACGAATCATATAGGTTACAATAGTTTGTTGCCCTGTTCTAAAATAACATGGTCACGACCCGTAGTGATATATACATCCCTTTTACATGGAAGCAGAAATACCCACATGCGCGTATATCCCTGTGCATATCTGTTTACTAAAGCAAAAATTCCGCTAGAATAACCTAGTACCATCAAATTACAATTCTACAACTACCTAAACGACGAAATAAACTTGCCAGAGGTCATGACCACCACATATGTGGACTTACCTTAGTTTAAGACATGGCTCTAACGCAGACATATCTACTAAGTCTATTGCGATTATGTGTCGCTTACAGCCTTGTTACTATCCTCCGGCACGGCTTTTTATTTCTCTTTTTCAGGTGTCTCCAAGACGCGATCATGATGACTTCTCCGGCGGCTATGATTCACACCTCTGTCAGAATTTACACACACACATCTTAGAATCCACACTTTTCCAGCAGCTCTTTACCTGGTCCCTATTTCTGTACAAACTCCCCATGGCGTGATAGGGGGAAGAGGGTGTTTAAGGAATGATAGGTGGGGGTTGTATTTTGTGGGGGGGTATGAGCCACAGCTATACAGCCGCCTAGCAATCATTTTCATGGGTGAAGGGGGAACAGAGAAAGGACTAATCCCCATGGAGGTGTGCTGCGCGACTGTGTGCCTATAGTTCCCTAGGATCATATGTAGCTACCATGAACTCCACACCCGGGCACCTCAGAAAGATCCAGGGAAGCCACTGCTCAAGCAACCATTAAGGAGGGTTGCAGGAAATATACAGAGTTAGTTAAACTTGTCCCCCATTAGTTTTGTAGTGTTTTATATTAAAATAAGCTATCACTAGGCCCCCTCAATAAGTTGGGTTAACATGTTGTGGCCTTTCTTAGATCAGGTATTCCAGGCTAAATAAGGTTTCCGCACTCATATTATATTTATTACCAAAGCTCCCCTCCAGATGTTTAGGTAAGTATCGTTAAGCTCCCGCTCCATAGTATAGTGTATTAGTGATGTCAGGTCTACTGCCTCATAGTTAGGCTAGTTATGCCAAGTGCCCTCATAGTTAGACGTAGTGTACATGAGTTCCTACCCTCACTATTAGGTCGTATAGGTCTCCTCTATATTAGAAACAGATACATAAGTACCCACAGCCCTATAGTTAGGCAAGTATTATAGGCCCCCTCGTATAGGTAGGAAGGCAGGTTATCAGTCAGGATTCGCCCCTACAACTAAGCATCAGTTCACTACCAGTCTGTCAGTGAAACAGGAATGAGAGCGATAAATTCCTACAACCATTGTGACGAAGCTTGTGGGAGATATCTAAAATGTCTGGACCCCAAGTCAAGCAGTTTAAGGGCAATGCTACGCAAATACTAATGAACAATAGTATGTAGAAACTGTGTTTAATTTTGTTAATCCTAAACTGACCTTATAAACGGGATTATAAGATTATTCTGTCCTTTCATGTCAATTAGTGAGACAAAACATGCATATGTGTTCTTTTTTTATATAGTGTATGTAATCTTCTTATTCCAACTGTAAAAATATATATATAAATATATACTATATATTATATTATATAATATAGTATATATAAATTTACTAAACTATAATATATACCTACCAACCCACTAGCTATTCTGTTTTGACGGCACGGAATACCCATCAGCTGCCCCCGGTATGTATCTGAATACCTTAGGTATAAAGGGTCAATGCAGTGTAATGTTCACTAAACGAACATTAGCTTTTTTGTAGGCTTATGTCAACATACTGCAAGACTCCATCAGCATATGTTAAAGTATGTCCGTCCAACTGTATTCTACACCCGACTTCCAGAGGGCAGAGCTACTGAATGTGCCGACATTTTTACATGAGGTCCTGCAGACTTGCACTAATTATAGTGAAGTCAGGACTGACAAAAACGTGGCAATTTTTTGACTCACCAGTAACCCACAGTCGTAGGGAGTCACAATTAAGCATTGTCCAGAGACTCATATGGGAAAAGCCTGAACGTCCATCAAACAACACCTCAGAAAACCAGGAGTTAGACTTAACTCCGCTGGCACTCCTACCTTTGCTGGTGGCTATACAGCGGCACTCTCGACCATCGTGCCTAGCAACTCCATCCAGCTGCTCGTTCGAAAACTAGCCCTGCTAACTTCACACAGTCTAGACCGAGCAGAGTACAGTTCACTGCCTGAGAGGTAACCACCACCGCGGACAGCCAGCAATGAGATTCGCTGAAGCAATCGGCACTCATTCTCCTCATCGCTGCTGATGACAGCTAGACAAGAGTAATAACCTAGATCAAGCATTCAACTACCTGTATATCCGCCACCGCTCGACTGTCTTTTCGGCTTGTCCGGACCATATTCTAGCCGGCCCCTGGTTATATAAAAGCCGACGCCAGACAACATGGTGTGACTAGGGGAGGGAGATCGAAACCCCCAGGTACACTGACATACTGTCTCCTCTTTTCATTATCATCTGGTTGTACCATGGCAACATGAGTAAGCGGCCACATGTATTGACTAGCAGAGGTGCAGCCAAATGCTCTCAGAAGATTTTGGAATGGACCAATATAAGGACTGGAGTCCCCCGATCAACTCGTGCTTGAACAGTACTCATCACAACAAGCATACACCTCCCGTGGAACATGGGATGAGCCACAGAGAAAAGTGAAAAAGGAAATCACTAGTCCCGGTGACATTTTCCCTCACTTTCCCACATCTCGACCCTCCTCCTTCTGCCCCTTTATTTCTGACGGGAAGGTAGGCCATCTTATGGGCTAGCAGTACATCTTATCCAAAATAAATAAAAGAAGGCAACTCAGCAAGTCCACCTCTGCTTGTTAAAATCTACTCATGAAGAGGTTTCTGACACAACCTGGAACTGCACACTCATACGTAGAGCTAAAAATAAGTCATACCTTGTCGCAGAAATCGTCCTGCTCTAAATATCACACGAGCTCCTCCATCAGCTGGCACTCCGAGGAACAAAGAATCAACTTGTAACGCTTGAGGGCTGTGGAGATTCATCGGCTTTCTTCCTCAGCAGGAAATAACAAATGACCCACCACATTACAGGGACGCTAGGCATTTGCTCTCAGGACAAGGAGAAAATTGACAAACCGGCAAATAGGAGTCGTAGCAATCTTCGATTCATAGGTATCCCAGAATTGGTTAGGGGGGAGGATTTGGTGAAATCTGTGGCCAATGACATCCTAGCGGGTTTAAAACGGGAGTTCTCATGATAACTACCGCTTACGTGTACATCGCATCGGTAGTAAGAACCCATGCCTCCAACCGACGATTGTGAAATTCTTCCACTATGTTGCCCAGGAGCAAATTTTGTGAGCCTACCGGCAACAGAGCACATTTGAGGTCAGAAGGTCACAAGAAACTGAACCAAGGTCTACCTACCAAATGGAAATATTTTCAGCACAGTATACGCAATTCTCCTGGACAAGAACATTAATTTCAACTCTATACATCCACTAAACTTAAACGGGACTGTCAATGGCGCAGAACACCCTCACTTCCCTGACGCTGCATGTAAGCTCATTTTCCCTCCAAAGAACCTCACGACCAAGACGGATAACCAGTTGTCAGGGGCAAAAGGTGGCATAGTCGCCATAGACAGGGAGGACTAATTCTTATAGATTTCTACTTTCTGAAAGTGTTTGTTGCACCATAAGATATTTGCCATAATATTACTTTATTTTTCATCATTTATTCTTCTATTTCAGTTTATCTCCCCTTCTCCTCCTCTGTGGACATGTGGATCACCTCATTCCAATTTTCCACCAGTAAGGCTTGCTTGCTGGAATACATAGTACCGCCTGACATTTGAAATGAATCCTCCCTGTACTGAATCTTGCACAGAAGGTCGGGTAGAAATGAAGAAATATACCTGACATTTAAGAGCCTAGTGTCAAAGGACTGCATTGGACAAAAAGATTGGTTGAAAGTGTTTCACTTTTGATTTGTAAAGTGGATCAAGGTGGGTGGCCACCCATGTAAACTCCTAGTTCATCCGTTTGATTGCCTTGAGTGGCGTGCGTCAGTTTTGCAGGTAATTTGCAATCGCAAGCACTCAGTGTGAGCATGCTGGCAAGAATCTCCTCTGTAAGTCCATTAGCAATTCCGAGGGTGCAACTAATCCTAGTATCTTTCTCCTCTTTCTTCACAGTCCTTCCTCCTCCCTAAATCGTCATGGCCAACTTCTTACACCACAACAGGGGTAACAGTCGTAGAGCACGTGCTGTCCACTACCCTAGCCTCATTACATCAGATCCTCCTCCACTTGCCGTCATACTAGACGCGTCAGCCAGAGGCCTGGCTAGCGTCATAGTTACCTCTACTCTGAGGCTGAACTGCTGTCTTGCAGCCACCCCCTCGGAACCTTAGAACTACCCACCTAAAAGAAGACGCAATACTAATTGGGAACAGTTGGGCCTTCTACATTCCGATGGCGGAGTAAGGCTCATTGTATGCCTGCGCTCATTCCTCCTCCATCACTGCCGGGACCTTCCGTGGCTGCAACGCTTGTTTGCGTCAAGTAAAATTTGGACCACATAGTGCATGACTTATATTTGCCTATGATCGTGCACTGACTGACCATTTTGGTTGCGTCATTCAAAACTGTCAACGGATGTTGCAGAGATTCTTACCACTGCATTCAACTGTCTGTGGCTCAACACCCCAAGGTCCGCAAAACTGCTCATCAGGCCATGCAACACTTCATAATGGCATTCAAAGTTAGAAAATGATACAGCTCACTTACGTTTTTGTAATACGTGGACTTGATACATGCGGTGCTCGGAAGCACACACAACTGCTCTTCAGGCAAATAAAGACAATTTTGATTCTGCTTCTGCAGTGTCCAGCGGACAACGCCTCAAATGATTCCAATAGCTGTCCGTTGTCTTTTAAAAATGTCTTCATTTTATTAATAACATTATCATAAAAAGTACCATGACAGGGGTATCTAACTCGTACATACCAGAAACGATGCTAGTACACGCCTCCCACCTTCATAGTATGGCATATTGGCTTGGCTGGGCCACAATTGCTGGAGCATTGTGGAGGGTGAAATTCCAGCGTGTTAGCCAATGGGGCCAACTAATTGAAACGGTCCTCGAGCGGAGAGGGCCCCAAATCACTGCTCGCAGGATCACGCTGCCAGTCGGTGCTGAACCAGGTGTCGAACCGCCGGAAGTTGTGAGGGGCTAAGACCCGGATGACCATCCTCAGCTAGACAGTTAAGACCGCTGGTTGTGCCCGGGTAGCGAATTATATGACATTCGTCGCGAATTACCATGTGTCACACGACCGTGTGCCAGGACAAGGGGAGTTAGGCGTAAGTCTACCACAATTCCGATCCTCGAGGGCAGCTAAAGAGATTCTCTCCGGCATTGTCGCACATCACACTGCCTGGTGCCTTTAGGTTCTTAGCACCCAGCCACTGTCTGGTCAAGAGTGCGCAGAGGCCATTCCACAGACTCTTGACGCTAGTGTTTAGTCAGTCCCAGAACGGCCTTAGGTTTCTTCTTCGACACGTGAGATACGCTCGCATCTGAGGTTGTAGATCTGGGACTCACATTCAGCAGTGTGGAAAGTGTCCGCGGCGAGACCTGCGAGACCCAGTCACCCAGAAGCACTGTCATCCGCACCGAGCCTACACATCACACCCAGTGAGGGCAGTCATTGGGGGATGTTAACGGCACCATGACTGTCGTTAGTGCTTACTAGTCCTTTGTGGCTGTGAGTTGCAGATGGACGTTGTGTGGACACAGATGCAGCCAATAATGCGTTCGGTGATAATCTTTCTGGCAACGTGGCGGGCCAGGGTAGGGACAGTATTCTTACCAGGCAAAAGAAAATCGCCTGCTCGCATCTGATATTTGGGGCGCATGCCAGGGCGAGCATGACGATGGCAGAAACCATCCTGTGTTCCACCATGTGAACAAGGGCACATTTCCAAGCGCTAACAGCCTGGCGATGGCCGTAATTAACATTCTAAGGCCTTTGGCATTGGGATGACAGGAGTGAAAGCATTACTACTTCTGGGTCCCCAGTTACACCTGGTACAAGACGCAGAAAGGCTGGTCTGGTGACTTACTGGGCTAATAACAGCTGGGGTTTTTTTTAGCGTGGCTAGGTCAGTACTAAGTAGGAAGAGAGAAGGTGTAGACTATGTTGCTGGTGGTCGGTAATCAACCGACCTAATCTCTGGGACTGGAGGGAATGGGCTTGGCATGCTGCTCCCTGGCTAACACTCGGGCAGTCAGTAGGACCGGCTGGAGAATGGAAGTGGTAGAGGGCAGAAAAATGGAAGCGAACGGTGGTTGGAAGGCCCAGGACCTGTGTGGCCTTTTTTCCTCCAAGTGATTCTTCCAAGCAGCAAATTCATTGCTTGTTCATGCAAGTGCCGCGCTCATGGCTGGTGGTGGTTAAATTCTTTAGGATTCTTTCCTCTAACTGACAGCAGCTACAGTGCAAAGCTCCGGCATATGACAGTGATCATGGCGGGCGCAGAACGAATCTGAGGCTTGATCGAAAAAGGCCAGACCTCCTTTGAGGACAGTGACTAACCTAGTAGCCAGTGTTCCCCGGCTGCCACTCTGACACGTGAACTTGGTGAGGTGATGTAATGCTAGTCGAGTACTTTTGTGGGACCGTCGCTTGCCCGTCATCTCTCTTTCTGAGGGGCCGGAACCCGACCGTGGACACTTACCACCATTTGCATGCTCCGATCCTCCACTTGATTGATGGCGCATCTCAGCTGCTGCTCTAATAATGACGCACGGGTGGAGGTGGAGGATCCGGCAAGTGTCATCATTAGGGATGGGCTAAATCGATATTAAGCAAGAAGTTATGTGTGTTTGCTGCCCGTCAATAGTGCAGGACAGCCCTGAAATCCATGTCGTTTAATTCTGTAGGTGTGTTTTATTTATGGACCCAAGGAGTGCAATTTATCCACTTGTTTGTGGGTTAATTTGACTCTCTCTATCTAATTAGAGCGTGTGTATTTCTGCCCCTACACGCTTCTGAAATATCGCATCTGAGTTCATTCTGTAAGGGATATATTTAATACCAAGGGTCAATTTATCCTCTTGTTTGTGGGGTAATTTGAGTCAAATACAGGTGTGTATTTCTGCCCCATACATGCCTGAAATCCATCTAGTTCATTCTATAGGGCATTTTATTTTATATAAAAATGAGAAAACAGAAGATCGGCTCACCACCTCCTCTGAGACAGCATTTAGTCTGGATCCTCGGTGCACGAATAAATCACCCGGCCATAGGTGCAACAATAGTAGAAAAAAAATTGTATTCAAAGTTTATTGTTCCTTAAAAAATGTGATTAAAAACAGACACAAAACATTACAGATATCCGCACATAACCTTTATGCGTTTCGGGTCTACAAACTAGAAAGGACCCTTAATCATAGCATATCTATTCACGGACTAGCTCTCCTTTAATACCTCAGACGTATTCACAGGTGTTCATTAACCTTAAAGTTGAAAAATGTAGACAAGCAAAGCTACAACATTGTGTATATATATATATATAGCAGAAAAAAGAAAGGACGGCTCACTTACATGGGCTTCAGTAGTAGGTCCTGGAGAGACACGCAATCTTCAGTAGCAGAACCGCTCCATGCTAGCCGCCGGCCAGGCGGAAATGAAACAATGAATAAGACGGAAGTCCCGGTATCCAGAATGGCAACCGAATGCCGCAGAGCACCGTGGAAAAATCCGGAAGCAGGTAGCGGTAAAAACTGACTTTATTAAGTATAGAAAAAAGTAAAACGGCACAATAGCAACAAACCCCTTACGGCAGAATGAAGCAACACAGACGCGTTTCGGGCAACAAACGCCCTTGCTCTCTGTGGTATCGGCAATGTTAGTGCTATCAATTTAAAACACCCTAAGATCAATCATTGAACACGGCTGGGTCACATGGTAACACATATAGAATAAGAAATGCCAATTGTATAAACAAAAATAGAAAAAGAAAAGCGCATATATAAACATTACCTACTATGTGCAGTAAAGTGCAAAGAATATCTCTGAAATATATATATATATATATATATATATATATATATATAAAGCAACATATATAGCAACATATAAAGTACATGAAATGTAAAGGCTCACAGACCACAGGATATTAGTAAATCAGCAAAACTGTTAGTAAATATAAAGCATATCGGTACGGTAATTTAATCCTTCAGGTCTTCTTGTGCCCAGTTTTAAGATCCAATAGGCTTCTCTTTGTCTAATGATTTTAACCCAATTCCCACCTCTATATGGAGGATTTATTAATTCTATGGCATAAAACCTAAAGCTAGCTAAATCACCGTCATGATTTTCTAAAAAGTGCTTCGCAGCGCCTGACATTTGACTTTTTTGTTTTTTTATAGTATAGATATGCTCTCCTATACGGGTTTTGATTTTACGAGTGGTATACTCCCTACATATTTCTTTTGGCAGGTAATACATTCTATTATGTAGATGCAATGATGGCTGTTGCAGTTGATGAACTGTTTGATGTCATATTTATGTAATTTTTGTGTGTCAGTAAATTCTTTTGTTTTAATAGCCATGCTACAACAATTACACCGTGCACCTCCACATTTAAAAAAAACCCTTTTGGGACAACCAAGTTTTAGATGTAGTGTTGACATAATTGGTGAACACGCTAGGGGAGATGATGTTTCCTATTGTAGCCGTGTTCAATGATTGGTCTTAGGGTGTTTTAAATTGATAGCACTAACATGGCCGATACCACAGTGAGCAAGGGCGTTTGTTGCCCGAAACGCGTCTGTGTTGCTTCATTCTGCCGTAAGGGGTTTGTTGCTATTGTGCTGTTTTACTTTTTTCTACACTTAAAGGAGTTGTCTCATTACGAGCTTTCAGCCTGTCAGTGTCCCTGGTAAGTTGAACTGAGGGGCGTGCTAGCTTGTCTGTCTCTTCTGCTCCCTCTCCCCCCTCCCATCAGCACACAGGCAGCTACATAACTTCTATACAGGAGGGAGGGGGGGGGGGGGTTGCACAAAGAGTTCACCCTGTGTGTGCCTGCCTAGGTCTGTTGCAGGAGAGGGCTGATCTATGAGTGTAGAGAGGAAGGTGAAGTGGTGTGCTAATAACAGAGCAGAGAGGATGCAAGTGTTCCTATATCCCCTGCTTAGCTTACAAGTCTCCACATCTCCAGCAACAACAAGGGCAGTGTTACTATACTCAGGATGTCTCACTAATACAGGAGAGCATAAAGTATTCACATGCCTGATCTCTATAGTATTAGTATAGTCACAGTTCCAAAGACATATCATGATTATAGTAACAGACAGGGTCACTGCTGTCACATCTATCTGTGTAGAGAGCAGGAGGAAGCAGACACACACAGGGTTAATCCAGGCAGTAAGGACACAGACGCCAGAGTCCTCCTCCCCCTCACAGAAGCATTTCTGTGCAGGAGGGGCTCTCTTGCTCCAACCTGTCTTCAAAGGTGATGAGTCATTCAGACTGACAGCCAGTAAGATTAAGGATCAACAGGTCGGCTGCTATAGAAATTTGAGGAGCTGATGTAGTAATACTAACATGGGCTTTACTCAAAATCAGTAGGACATTTGTAATGAACATTAATTGCAAAGCTGCTTGTTTTTTAAAAAGATTTTAAAAATTTAAAAACCCAAAATCATTTTTAGCGAGAAAACCCCCTTTAAATTTAAAGTTATTTTTTAAAAAGTCCCTGTTTCCCCGGTTTTTTCCAAAAGGGTTTCCCTTGCGGCATTGGTTTGCCATTTTTTGGATCCCGGGGATTTCCCCTTTCTTTTTTCTTTAAATATTATAATATATAAAATTTTATAGATATATATATATATATATATTTAATATATATACCCAATTAAAACTAGCTTTTTTTTTCCATACTTAAATATATAAACCAAGTCATTTTTTTTTTTGAAACTTAAACCCTTGGGGAAAACAAGTATTAAGAGACAATACCCAAAAAAAGGGCCTCTCGGGCCCAGAAAGGGTTCCCTTTTCCCCCCAAAATCCTCCCTCCTCTGTTAGGGCATTTAAACCCTCTTTCTACCCTTTTCCCTTTAAAACCCCGTGGGTTTTTATTGGGTAGAACCCCATTATTAGATCGCGAAAAGGGGCTAAGCGTTTTTTCCCCCAAAATCGTATTTTTTCAGGGCCCTTTTTAAAAATTTAAAGTAAATTTTAAAAAAACGTTGGACCCTTTAAAAAATTATATACCATGCCCCCAATTTTTAAGACAAATTTGCACAATCGCTTCTTCAATGGTTACTGTGTTTTTTCCCGGTTAAATAAATCCAACAAAACGTACACTGGCTACACATTTTTTTGGGTTTGCATTTCTTTACTAAAGGGACAAGAACAAATGCAAACCCTTTTAAAAAAGAAAAATGGATTAGAGCAATCTTTTTTTAAAAACAAAATTCAAATAGGGTTGGGGTTTAAGGGCATCACCTTACAGTCTTATATTGACAAGAAAATGGTCCCAAGGGGACTACGTATTAACAAGTATTCCACATTTCAATGCGATGATGTCTTCACTAACAGTTGGAATGATGTACTAACAGACTGTTCTATCAAACTTTGCCAATTTTTTGGTTTTTTCCCAATTTTTATAAAATTTTAAAATTTTTTTAGAAATTTTTAATTTTTTAATTTGGTTTATTTGTTTGTTTCAAGGATTACAGAAGGATTTACAAACTTCGTCTAATGATCCATCTTTTAGAGCACCCCGATAAAACAAGAAAAAAATATTAAAAAAACTTGAAGAAAATTTTAATGTCTAAAAAAAAAAATTAAATACTCAGAGACCCCTAAAATTTTACACCTCTGGTCAAGTTTATAATGGCAAAATAAAGGATTCCCCTTTTTAAAATGTAAATTTAAGAAGGGAACAAAGGGGCCGAAAGGGTTTTAGGTTTTAATTTTGAAATTGTGCTTATTTATGTTTAATTTAAATATGTCCCTGTATAAATACCCCTTATTAAAATATATGCTTTGTTTGGGAATCATGATCCTTAAGCCCAATTTACATTACAGTCAGTTCCCAAAAATGTTTTTAAAAAAAGGGGCTATTTATTTTTTTTCTTTGACCACTTAACTGTATTCTATATAATAATTATTATTACAAGAGAGAGGCTAAGTTTAATGTTAACATCCAGTGCCTGATCGTTTCTCATGCTGTATTCTTTTCTTGTTTTAACTCACCTTTGATTCTGCGCTGTTTCTCTTTGAAGACTAAGTTTCCTTGTTGACCTTATGCACATGCGAGTATCTTTGCCAGGTTTTGGGCAAAAAATGATTTTCCCTTTGGGCGAATGTCACAAGGCATTTCCCGGCCCCTTTGCCCGCGCCCGGGAAAGGGTATGGGGGGGTTTCTTTAAAAATGAAAAAGGTACCCCTTTGATTTCGGGTGATTTAAATGTTTTTTTTAATTCTAAATTGTATATAAGTTTTATGTTTGGCATTAGTTGTCAGGCTATGAGTAAAGGAGCGTGGTCTCCCGAAACGCGTTAGGCCCTGGTTTTTTGGATGCTACCCATTTTAATGGATCTTCAGAAAAAGAATTTTTTTTTTTTAAAAGGGATTTTTTGTTCGGCCCCTTTTAACGGTGCTGTATAAAAGCCCCCTTTCTACATGTGTTTCCCCGGGTCTTCCTTGGAACTTTTAAACCTTGCATGAACAGGACTGTCTGTATTGATTTGGTGAGCTGGCTACAAAACGCTTTTTTCTTTTCTACAATTAAAAGGGGAATCTGCCGGTCTGCCACCCTTTTATTTATTTCTGCATATCCAAATTTATATGTATATAACATCTATTTTTTTTAAGTGGTCTTATACTAAGTAAACATGTCTGAATTTTCCAGCAAAAACGGGAAAAAAAGGGGGATAAAGCCCTTTAAAAGACCTACTGACTTCCCCCCAAGTTTTGGGGTTTTTTTTTCCCTGTAAACTCAAAGAGCTTGAGAAATTTAAAATTCAGGGATTACGAGTCTGGTTGGACTCCATGATTCTGCAGAACTATGTGAAACAAAATTTTATTTTCCCCGCGGGTTTTCCGGATTTAAAAAACGATCCCCACTAAAATATTTTCACAAGACTTTGTCTCTCAATGGAATCAAATACTATCCACCTGTTCACTTAATTTGATGTAATTAATTATCAAATGTGAAGAAGCGAAGTTGATCCAGATTGCATCAGACATTAATGTCTTGGAAAGTGAATTACAGGTGTTTAAAGATATACAGGATTATGATGCTGTTTTAAAGGAAATTTTTAAGGGGGAAAATCCCAATTTTCCAAAATTTGGGAAAATTCCCTTTTTGGGAAGGAAATTAAAAAAAAATTTTAAATATCAACGACCTAAAATTTTTTAAATTTTTCAGCCAAAATCAAGATTACGAAAATGGAAGGTGCCCGGGCCCCCCGCGGGGCAAAAATATATTTGGGTTCAAACCTTTAAAATCCAATTTTTAAAAAAACAGAGTGGAAAAATGGACCCCAGGAAACACCCAAAGAAAGGGGGCCTTTTTCGGAGCGGGGGAAGGGTTCTTTTAAATTTTTTGGGATGATTTCCCCAAACAAACACGATGGTAATGCCAACCAAACCCCGCCCAAGCCAAATAATGCAACCCCCTTTCGGGGAAATTTTAAGGGAAACCCGGGGAAAAAAAAAGAAACTAAAAAGGAACCAAAAAAAAAGGTTGGGGGGAGGACCAAAAAAACAGGGAAAACCCCGAGGCCAAAAGGGAAAAGAAAAAAAACTCGTTCAAAAAAGGGGCTTTTTTTTAAAATTCCCCAAAATGAGGGGAAATTTTAAAAACCAAAAAGAAAATTTTTTTGAAACCCTTTTTTTCAAAGCAAAATTCTTAACCCCCCCTGGCCGAAGAACAGGTTTTTAAATCTGGGTTTGAACTTTGGAGGGCAAAAAAATTTTTAAACCTTTTCTTCGTTAAAGGACTTTAAAAAGTTTAAATTTGTCTTTAAAATGTTTAAGTCGGGCAAATTTTTTAATGAAATGTGAAACTAAATTAAAAGTAATAGAATTAAAATGGTCAATTTTTAAAATCATCCAAAAAGAGTAAAAAAATCTCTTATTTCAAAACCCAAAAATTTTCACTTTTATCATTGGGGTTCTCTCTTTAAACATTTTTTAAAATTCAAATCTCAAAAAGAAGACCCGTCCCCCCAATTTTTTAAAACCTCCAATTTGGGTTTTTTAATCCCTTTTAAATTTTCGGGCGTTTTGCAATTTTTGGACCCTTTTTTTAATTCTTGGTTGAAAAGGGGATTTGCATTCTTTTGATCACACTGGGGCTCCCCTTTTTCAAAAATTTGCTAATTTATCCCCAAAAAAAACAACTAGGTTAGGGATTTTTTCGACAAAGTTGAAATCCCGCTGGTTTTTTTGTTGGGTCGGAATTTTTTGATCCCCCGAATAATTTTGGTGAAAATCCAGCGCATTTAAATTTTAATTTTCGCCCCCCAATTTTTATTTGCTTCCTTCAATTTTTGGGGGCCCGCAAATCACTTAGAGAATTTGAGCAGGGTGAGCTGGGTGTTTCGACGTTCCCTGAACCCGGGGTGTGTAAAGGTTGTGATTGGTGGAAAAAAACACATGACCTCATTTTTCATAGAAAACCCTTCCTGTTCGGGATCGTGTGTGTCGTGTCTCATAAGGCAGACGTGTGCTAGGGCTTTTCTCAATACAGCTCAGCGAAAAAGTTCTCTTTGTTCACAGAAAATTTTTAAAAAAACATCTAGCGGCTTTTAACATTTGCGCGTGGGGGGGGGGGGGGGGGGGGGGGGTTTAAAGGAAATGGAAAATTTTGCAAACCCAGGGGCTTGCTTTGACCCCGCATTGAAATGGCTTTTTTATTTAACAGTTTTTTTGGGGAAATATTAGCTTGTAATTTTTTGCAGCCCCGTAATTTATTAGGATACAGATCTTTTCTGTAATCAGGGATATTTATAGGTTTTCAAAAATTCACCTTTTATTATTTTGTTTCACGGAAAATTTAAATTAGTTTTTTTTTTTTTCTTTGGCGGGGAAAGGGGGTTTTAAAGGGGTTTTGGTTTTTAAAAGGCCCACTTTTTGTATTTTTCAAAGGAAAGAATTTTAGGGGCGGGGGGCCGGGTTTTCCGTTAGAGCAGGTTTAGGTTTTTAAAAAGATTGTTTTTATTATTAAAACCCATCCTTTTTATTTCTAGGGGGGGGGGGACAAATTTTAATTAGGGTTTTTAAGTTGTAAATAAAAAGCTTTCTCGGGCCCCATTTTTGTTTTTTAAAAAAAATCATGTTATCCTTTCCCCTTTTAAATTTTACCTTTTTCGATTTATTTTAATTTTTTTTTATTGGGGTTTTAAAAATTTTGTTTTTCTTTTTTTTAATTTGGGGAGTTTTAAAAATTTTATTTTTTTTTTTCCTTATTCGCAAATTAAAATTTTTTCTTAAACCTTTTTTGCTTTAAAATTTTTTTTAAAAGGGGGATTTTTTTGTTTTTTTTTTTCACTTTTGGGGGCAGCTCAATTTGGGGTTCAAAAGGAACCCCAAAATTTGTACTTTTAAAAAATTTTGGGTTTCGAGAAAAACCTTTTTTTTAGGGCAACCCCCCAAAGGTGTATTTTTTCCCCAAAAAGGGAAAAAACCACAACAAAAATTTTAAAACCGTTTTTTAACCACCTTTTTAAATTAGGTTTTTTGGTTTTTTTCAAAATTTGGTGCAAGGCCGAAATTTTTCGTTCAAAAAAACACAAACTTTTTAGGATTTTTACCCTACAGAAAATTTTCTTTTTTAAATTGGTTTTTTTGTATTTTTATTTGGTTCAAAAAACCCCCTATTCATTCCCCAATTTTTAATTTTCTGTTTTTCCCCCTTTTGGGGGCAGCCCAGTTTTGTCAAAGGGCCCCACTTTGTACTTTCAATAGGAAACAAAAAACTATTCTGATCACCGGGAGGTGTTATTTTTATTTGGTGGAAAAAACCACCTATTGTTATCTTACACAATTTAAACAAAGTGTTTTTTTTTTCCCACTTTTGGGGGGGGCCCTTTTTGTTTTAAAAAACCCCATCTTGTCCCGATATCACCTTTCAGAAATTTTCTAGTAATTGGTGTTGTATTTTAAAAGGTGCCCCAAAAAAACCCCCTATTTTTCCCGTACAAAAATTTTTAAATTTCGTGTTTTTCACTTTGACCCCAGCCCAAATTTTTTTTCAAAGAGCCACTTTGTACTTTCAATAGGAATTTAAAAAAACTTTTTTATTCACCGCAGGTGGGATTTCATAGGTGCAAAAAACCACCTATTTTTTACAGTACAAAAAAAAATTTAAATTTCGGGTTTTTTTTTTTTTTTTTTTTTTTTCCCTTTGGGCCCGCCCCCGTTTTGTTTTAAAGACCCCCTTTGTACGGGTATTACCCCAAAAGAAAATTTTCTTTAAATTTCCCTGTGTATTTCAAGGTCAAAAAAAAAACCCCCCTTTTATTTCCCTTTTTACATTTTTTAAAAGGTGTTTTTTTTTTTTAAATTGTTGTGGCCCCGTTTTGTTTCCCTAGAGCCCCTTTCCCCCTTTAAATTAAATTTGAATACAGAAAATTTTTTTAGTTTTCTGTTTTGGGGTAAATTTTTATGGGGCAAAAAACCAAACCGTTTGTTAAAACCCCAAATAACTTTTTAAAATAGTGTATTTTTAACGGGGGGTGCGGCCCCTAGTTTTTTTTCCAAAAAGCCCCCCGTTTTAACAACAATTTTATTTTGAAAAAAGAAATTTTTCCCCAAACCCCGCTTTTTCTTTTCCCTTTTTTTTTTTATTTTTTATTTTTTAATTTTTTTTTTTTGTCTAAAAAAAACGGGAAAATTTCTTTTATTTTCCGGTTTTTAAC
The DNA here is from genome assembly GCA_025379985.1 of Phyllomedusa bahiana. NCBI lineage: Eukaryota > Metazoa > Chordata > Amphibia > Anura > Hylidae > Phyllomedusa > Phyllomedusa bahiana. The sequence continues at coordinate 23,426 of JAODAL010054341.1, forward strand.
TTTTTAAAGTTTTTTTTTTTTGCCACTCTTGAAACTCAGTTTGGCGCGATAGCGCATTGTATTTTTAGCTGTTTTTTGAAAAAATATCAATTCCTAGTCCATCCCGGGCCCCGTTGTAAATCTAAAGGGACTGAAGGAAGAACACTGTTGATTTTGTGGGTTTCGGGGGCTTTCCCCCCCCCGGGCCCCATTTTCCCCAGGTATTCGCTAGAAAAATTTCAGTTTCTAAAACCTAGTTTTGCTGAAGGGAAATTTGAGGGCATTTTAAAAACACTGTAATTTTTCCGTCTTTTTTAAAAAAGACGTCCCCAAAACTTTTTTCCTACTTTCCCTTTAAATATATATTTTCCCCCGTAGGTGAATAGGTAGGTATAAAACCCTTTGACCCCCCCCGATTAAAAATTTTTTTTTTTTTTAAATATACTCAATTCTACTGCTGAGAAGCTCGCTCTGGGTCGCTCTGGGAAACTGGTGCCCCGTGTGGGGGCGTTGACATAATCCCAAACTTTCCTAGACTTGAAGCATCCCCCCACCCTAGTTTTTAAATTTTGGCCCTTTCCGAGGATTCATATACTGTTGAAAAGCTTTTGCAATTTTCCGAGATACTCATAGCCCTTTTCCCCCAATATGCCCCCTGAAAAGGAATTGCCCCCCCCTCGCCCCTTCCCCTGGCTTTGACTCCCAAAACCTTTTTTGGGTGCTTGGGGGGGAGGAAGGGGCCCCCAAAAAATGAGGGGCCCCAATCAGATCCCAAAAAAGGGGGTGATTTTTGGAGGAAAAATTAGGAGTTTTTTTTTTGGCTTTCCGGGGGGGGGGGGTCTTTCCCCACTAAATATGTGGGTTTTTTTTTCTGGTTTTTTTTATGGTTTTTTTTTGGGGGTTATTTTTAAACCCTTAATTTTTTTTTTCTAATTATCTGCTGTTTTTTTTTCTTTTTTTTTATCCTTTTTTGGGGGGGTTTTTTTTTTTTTTTTTAAGGCCCCCCCTCTTTTTTTTTGGTGTTGTGCCCAAAAAAAATTTTTGGTTTTTAAAAAAAAAAAACCCCTGCCCCCTTTCCCTCCCCCTTTCCTATGCCCCTTGCAACACTTTTTTTTCAAAAGGGCCTTCAAGTTTTTAAAATTATGAAAAAAAATTCAATAAAGAGTTAATAAATTTTTATAGTTTAAATTTGAGTTTTTGTTTGGGAGGGGAAAAAAAACTTTTGTTACCGTTTTTAAACTGGGATTTTTTTATAAATTTCTCCCCACAGGGCTCGGGGCCAAAAA
>JAODAL010054342.1:0-24689 GCA_025379985.1 Phyllomedusa bahiana
CACAGCACATTGAAATCCAAGGGGGATCTAACCTTTTCCTGTTGTTTTTTTAAAGAAACACTTTTTTACAATAAAAATACCACTTCATTTTTGGCTGCTCAATTCTTTTGCGCAATTTACATCCAGGGTTAATTAAGCGTTTTTTCTGCTGTTGTGGTCACAAAAAGAAACCGTCTTTTCACCCCCAAAAAAAGATTTTTTTCCTGTAGCCTAATTCCAAGCGAATTTTTACTACAATTTTTTTCTTGTTGTATAGGTGAAAACCGCCATTGTAACACCTAAAAAGCTCGTAGTTTGTGGTTGCTAAATTGTTTGGCGCAATTTAATCCAGGGTTTTTTTAAGCGTTTTTTTTTGCTGTGGTGACTAAAATAAACCGTCTTTCCCCCCAAAAAATACTTTTTTTTCCGCCCCCTAATTAAAAAGCAAAGGGTTTAAATTTACATTTTTTTTCTTTTTTGTGTAGCGTAGAAAACACGCCATTGAAACCCGTCAAAGCCCTAGTTTGTGTTGCTCAATTGTTTGGCGCAATTAAAATCCAGGGGTTAATTATCGTTTTTCTGCAGTTGTACTCAGTAAAAGAAACTTTGTTTTTCACCCCCACAGAAGAAAAACCCAAAGGGGTTTACCCAAGCTTCTTATGGGTTCATTTGGAGTCAAATCAGGTGGGGAATTTATCATATCAATATTTTAAACAAACATTGTCTGTACATTTTAGAACAAACAAGCAGACAGAGAGGTGGCGGGCCCCTTTCACCTGCGAGGGGCAGAGGCACAAACTTTCCCGGGCCCCCGGGGTACAGCACGCAAGGGGACGCAAGCAGGGGTCACTCGGTGAGGCCACAACTGCCGTGTCATCTACGGCCGGTGTTTTTTTTCGAAAACCCAAAGGGGTTCTTGATTGGGTTTGACTAGGTCACCACTTCCCCAAATTACATCTGACAACAACCACCAAGAGTCGGGGGGAAACGTCAGACAAAAACCCTTAGTTGCATGGCCCGGGAGGGGGTCAGCGGCCCTCACCTGTCCTCAACCCCGCCCTCCCCCACCGGGTTTTCCCCCAGCCAGAGTTACATTTGTCTGGGCTCAGCCCACTATATAGCGAGGATGAGAAATTTTGAGGGCATCAGCAGGTACTTGGCGCAAAGAAAGGGGGCCAATATCCCCTGCTTCTTGCAGTAGGCGGCAAAGTATAGATGCTGAGTGGCATGGGGGTCATTTTTGTAGGGTTCAGCCTTGATCCAGACCGGTTGATAGGACAGCAGTGACAATGAAACACAAATAGATGAGATTACCCCACCGCACTTGGAGCCGGGTGAGGAAAAGGGCTTCATCATGTAGGGAAAGGGGGGCTTCACTTGCGCATCAGGCAGGGGCCAGCCAGCAAGTGGGTTGTGGGCTGTGAGCAGCGGATAGCAGCAGTGTGAGGTGGGACCAAGGGGCCACGGGTAAAAAACCCGCTTCGCAGGTCCAAAAAAGTACGGCACAGGGCTCCGAGGCAGCGGTGGCAGTAGTTACTCAGTGCAGAGCTTTGGGCGGTAAAATCTAACCGGGCGGGTTGGCATTCTTTGCTAAGACACCGGGGACCCCGAATATGGATATGTAGAATCTTGGGAGAAAGTAAAGCGGGCCAGGAAGCTAACGTTGGCACCCGGCCCTGCTCAACAATGCAGCGCACCATCTGTGGCCTGGGAAAGAAACGTGCTCAGATGTGGTGGCCATCCCCCCCCGCAGCAAACAGCAGCAGCACCCCCAGTGGCGTGCATGCCATTGCAGCCATAAAGGGCTCCACCCCCTCTGAAAGGGAGCTGTTTCTTTTTGGAACATCTTCCCGCTCCAATGCCCTGCTCCTCGCTACTCTTGGGCCAGCAGTCGTTCACGGGGCGATTGCAAAGAACAACAGAAAGTGTCCAACCATCCCTAAGGTCAGCAGCTGACCTACCCTGCCCAATTGTTGGTGCTGCCCCCTCCCTTTAAAAATGGGGGACTTTGCACTTTTCAGAGAAAAAGGGCTGTGCCGACCCGAGATGGAGATTCCAACCCGTTTTTTTTTTTTTCCCAAAAAAGGCATACAGATTCAAAAAAAGAGAACAGAAGGTGGCCAGTCCTTGAGCTTATGGGTTTTTTTCCAAGGTGAAGGGCAGCGGGGACGTCTGGAGCTGTAATTTTGTCGGGGCCAAACATTCTTTTACGCCCACGGGGTGAATGTGCTTCGGCCCGGGCACACCAACAACTTGGACAAGGAAACCCCGCTTTCCCCTCCACTTTGTCAAACGGGGCCCTCCTGCGCCAATGTCCCCTCCTCCTACCCCCCACCAACCAATCTCAGCCTCCACAAGTACTGCTAATAAAACACATGTGTAGGCAAGGGTTCACGCAGTTCTACACCGGGCTTGCCTCGGCAAACGAAGTCACACAGGGGGGGGGAACTGCTCCGCTATGCAGCAAAATGTGTGTGGCTTTCCCGCGCCAACTGCAAATGGGAAACCAGGTGAGGGACAATGGGAGGAACATGTTTTTCACGCGCCCCAAAAGGGGGATGGTCACCCTGCATGGCCCATGTTCAATCTGGGGGTGAAAAGGTTCCTTTAACTTCCACCATCTTCAAAGTTTCTGAAAAGGGCCAAAAACTGTCATGCACTTCATCCTTCCTACAAAGCCCCGGAACACCCTCCTCGGTTGCAGCGGCGAACCCCCCCAAAAAACTTGAATGCATGTTTCCCCCCCGTTGGAATTTTCCCAAAAAAGGGCCCTTAACGATTTTTTTATGATCCAGGGGAAGGGGTACTCCCCCGTGAACTTTGATGTCAGCCTGGCAGCTCAGGACACCCGCCATTTGTTGAGGCCCTTCGAGGAGGCCACTTATTTGTCTTGCCAGGACTAAAAGGGTATGAATAACGTCATTTCCACGTTCATGCCTGGAACAGAGTTAAAAAACTGTCGGGCAGGGGGGCTGGGGCGTGGCGACACATGTCGCGGCCCTAGACCGTGGGGGGCTGAAATGGAGGAGGAGGAGGCATTTGGGGCGAAGCATTGTCTGGTGAAATGAGTGGATTTTCTACCCCGGTGAAAAGAGAGGAAACAGCTGGGGGAGGTAGAGGAGATGAGGAAAAATGAGGCAGAGACCCCAAGCACCCTGGGATATAAGTGGAGATGAAGGGAGGGAGCCCTCGGGGTCACTTGTGCAATGGCCCGCAGCATGCTGATTTTCCTGGCTATGACAGCCGAATAGTCAGCCCCCAGGGATACTTCTGGTCTCCCCCTTTTTTTACCCCCGCAACCGGTCCAAAAGGGAGCCTTTTTCCCACTATTGAGAGGGAGGACAAACTCAAATACTTTGGGGAAATTCCTCCGTATCAGTTTGCCGCTGCCTACGTGGGCATTGTACTTCCTGACAGATTGACCCGGGGGGGGTTCTTCACACTCACGATACTGCTGCGCGCTGGGGAAGGTGCGGGGTAGGAGCAGTACCCGCTCCATCACGCAACCAAGTCGGAGTCACTGATGAACTTCCTTTTCCCCCTATGAGGAGGGCAGTCGCCACAGCCAGGACCCAGCAGACCCTGAACCAACGGTGGTGGCCTACTTGGACCACTCTCCACCCCCGTTAAAACCCCTGGACTCTGGGCACCAAAAAGGATGTGTGGCCGCAAATTTCCGAGTTTGCATGGAGAACTGTCCTGCCCGGGCCCGAAGTGTGGGAACAAACAGGTGTTCATGCGGTGGGGGGCCCTCGTTTCCAAGGGGAACCCCTTTTCCACGGAAAGTGGAACGACTGACCTTTGTCAAGATGAACAGGCTTTTGGAGGCCCCGGATTTCCCCACACCAATGCCTTAGGGGTCCAAATACATCAGCCATGAGCCTCCCCAAACTTTTAGAAAATTCTTGTTAAAAATACCGCCTCACCACTATTCTATGCCCCACCCCCTGAGCCACACTCTGCTGACATTTCTCCAGCCACCAAACCTCTTTACCAGGGACTGGGGATTGCCACCCACCCCACACCTGAAATTTTGCCACTTTATGACCCCATGTGCTGCTGCCCCGTTGCGGTGCGTGACATCCAACTGTGTCATTTTTGCCACTCTCTGCCTCATGCGTTTCCCTCCGCCGTCACCTCCACCTTTTGTCATTTTGCCACTCTGTGGCCCTTTTACTGTTTTATCACCTCCAGAATGTCATTGGTCCACCTCGACCTCATGTGACGTCGCCGTCACCCCTCCACTCTCTGTCATTGGGCCACCTGTGGCCTACTACTGTTTTTTTCCCCCTCCAAATGTCATTGTGCCACGTCTGACCTCATGTGCGCCGCCCTCACCCCACTCTCGTCATTTTGCCACTCTGTGGGCCCACTCCGTTTTTTTCCACCTCCAGAAGTCATTTTGGGCCCCTCTCTGACCTCATGCTGTGCCCCGTCACCCCCACTCTCTGTCTTGTGCCACTCTGTGGCCCACTCCAGTTTTTGCCACCCTCCAAATGGATTGTGCCACTGTCTGACCTATCCTTTTATGGCTGCTGCCGTGACCCAAAACCGTGTCATTGGGCCCCTCCCCTGGCCCACCTGTTTTTCCACCTCCAGAATGTCATTTTGCCATGTCTGACCCATGCGCTGCCCCGTCACCTCCACTCCTGTCATTGTGCCACTCTGTGGCCTACTCGTGTTTTTGCCTCCTCCAGAATGTCATTGTGAAACTCTCTGACCTCATGCTGCTGCTGCCGTCACCTCCACTCTCTGTCATTGTGCCACTCTGTGGCCTACTCCAGTTTTTGCCACCTCCAGAATGTGATTGTGCCACTGACTAACCTCATGCTGCTGCTGTGGCTGCTGCCGTGACCTAGACAATGTGTCATTGGGCCACTCTGTGGCCTATTCCTGTTTTTGCCACCTCCAGAATGTCATTGTGCCACTGTCTGACCTCATGCTGCTGCCGCCGTCACCTCCACTCTCTGTCATTGTGCCACTCTGTGGCCTACTACTGTTTTGCCACCTCTAGAATGTCATTGTGCCACTGTCTGACCTCATGCTGCTGCTGCCGTGACCTACACACTGTGTCATTGTGCCACTGTCTGACCTCATGCTGCTGCTGTGGCTGCTGCTGTGACCTACAAACTCTGTCATTGTGCCACTGTCTGACCTCATGCTGCTGCTGTGGCTGCTGCCGTGACCTACACACTGTGTCATTGTGCCACTGTCTGACCTCATGCTGCTGCTGTGGCTGCTGCCGTGACCTACACACTGTGTCATTGTGCCACTTTCTGACCTCATGCTGCTGCTATGGCTGCTGCCGTGACCTACACACTGTGTCATTGTGCCACTCTGTGGCCTACTCCTGTTTTTGCCACCTCCAGAATGTCATTGTGCCACTGTCTGACCTCATGCTGCTGCTGTGGCTGCTGCCGTGACCTACACTCTGTGTCATTGTGCCACTGTCTGACCTCATGCTGCTGCTGCCGTGACCTACACACTGTGTCATTGTGCCACTGTCTGACCTCATGCTGCTGCTGTGGCTGCTGCCGTGACCTACACACTGTGTCAATGTGCCACTGTATGACCTCATCGCTGCTGTGCTGCTGCCGGACCTACACAATGTGTCATTGTCCACCTGTGGCCTACTCCTGTCTTTTGCCACCTCTAGAATGTCATTGTGCCACTGTCTGACCTCATGCTGTTGCTGTGGATGCTGCCGTGACCTACACACTGTGTCATTGTGCCACTATCTGACCTCATGCTGCTGCTGTGGCTGATGCCGTGACCTACACACTGTGTCATTTGTGCCCAGTTGTCTGACCTCATGCTTTCTGCTGTTGGCCCGCTGCCGTGACTACACACTGTGTCCATTTTTCCCACTCTGTGGCCTACTCCTGTTTTGCCACTCCAGAATGTCATTGTGCACTGTCTGACCTCATACTACTGCTGCCGTGACCTACACACTTTATTGTCATTGTACCGCTCTCTGACCTCATGCTCCTGCTGTTGCTGCCGCCGTCACCTCAACACCCATTGTCACTGATGTGCCACCCGAGCCTCAGCTTGATTTTTTCCAGCTGGTCGCTGCAATGACTTTATCAGGCTACATTCACCCTTCATTTTTGTGTTCAGTTTTTTGCCCCTTTAAGTGTCCAGGGAATTTTATAGTGAATCGATTATAAGAGCAGCGGCAGTCATGTGTGTGTCATACTAAAACACAACATTGTGTGAAGACCAAACCAAGCTCCCTCTGCATATTTAAACATGGCACAATGTTCTACAGCACCCTACAGGCTCTGTGCAGCCTGGAAATAGCTGTTTTTTTTTTTTATTATGATTATTATTTATTGTTGAGCGCCATTGATTCCAGGGTGCTGTACATTCAAGGGGTTACATACATAACATAAGTCAAACATTTACAATAGTGATAATCTGTGACTAATAACAGGTGCAGAGGGAAAGCGAACCCTGCCCACGAAGGCTTACAATCTACAACATGCAAATGAATAGCTGACTATAGGTTAACTAGCATCTACTATATACGAACAGCACACTGTAACTAAATGAAATAGCCTATAGCATGGGTGGCGAACGATAACTGTACTAAATGGCCTATACTACTGGTGGTGAACCTATGGCATGCATGCTGGAGTGGTACTCAGAGGCCTCTCTCTGGGCATGTGCTGTAGCTCTGTGTTGGAACAAGTTGTGCGCTGTCGGCCCATAGTAAAAGCAGGGCCGCAACATGTTACCGTCAGATCCGTTTCCTCCCCAGCCAGGAAAACATAAGCAGAGGCTGTCTCGCCCTCCTTATCTCCAGCGCCACAGCACACTTCATCCCCGCCTCTGTCAAAGCAACAGCTGCCAGTGAGGAACGTCATCTGAACTGATCAGATCAAATGCAATGCAGAGAGGTTCTGGGGGACAGTGTCAAGGTCAGGATGGCTGATCACATGCAGTTTCTTTTTTATAATTAAAAAACCAAAGTTTATTGAGACAAAAAAAAAACAGGTGGTACAAACAATTATGCATTAAGAACACTCATGACAGAAAGATACATAATTACTGCAGCTTCAATGATTTGGAATATAAGGAGCTGACAATCAATAAAGAGTTGAATTCCTCAGGGATAATGCAAATCGTAAACTGTAGATGACAACCTTAAAGAGAGGCAGAGGCAGATAGCTATAATTGAGAAAATGCTAGTAACCGTCAAGGGTAACACTAGGAGTGTAAGGTGGTGCAGGTAGGTGGAGGCATTCACAAGGTGTCCCTAATCTTCCACTCTCCAGTTGAAAGAGGGAACAGGGGTAGACAGAGCCGGGGAGCTGAAAGGAAAGGGAAGAGCAAAGCTGGATGATATCACGATCCATGCCAGAAGTGCGAGAATCCTCAATCCTGTCAGGTCCCCGTTATACAGGGTCATCGCGAGAACCTCCACTGTATCTCTGGTGATGCAAGAGACCCAAAGGGTCATTGCATGTGGAATGACCATCAAACCATACAAGAAAAACTTAGGGTAAACTAGGGATCAGCCAATCGGGGTCAGGGAGCCTCCGCCGTCCACTCGGTTCGCATATCGGCCAACTCTGAGCGACAAGTGTACAGGCTATTGGAAATTTGTATACTGGGTAGTCTTGCAAAATCTAAACCAAACGCCCCATGTTTTGTAAAACGTCTCGCCCTCCCTCAATGAGTCACACCTAATCTCCTCCCACCTGCAGATTCTGTGTATCTCCTCAAACCATTCCGTTGTAGAGGGAGAAGTAGTGGTTCTCCATAGCCTGGGGATAACAGCCTTAGCGGCGTTCAGTAGGAAGGTGATTAGTCTGCCTTTGATGGAGCGAGGGGGCTCGTGAATTAGCATAAAGAGTAGTACAGTTGGGTCATTAGTCAACTCTACACCCGTTACCAAGTCAATTATGTGGATAACCCTAGTCCAAAAAGTCTGGAGGAGAGGGCACTTCCACCATATGTGTATCATCGTGCCCACCTCGCTGTGACACCTCCAACACAGATTTGAAGCGGATGGATATATAGCGTGCAAGAGCGAAGGGACTCTATACCATCTTGAGATAACCTTGTAGTTTAGTTCTTGGATTCTTACGGACACTGAGGTCCTACGGGCCAGTGACAGCACGTGCGACCACTCATCCTCGGAGAGCTCTCTGGCGATTTCCTTGTCCCACGCTAGTTGAAAGCTAAGTTTAGATGAAGTCCCCGTCTGTGTCAGCAGACCATAAGTCCTAGCCAACAAGTGGGTGGTGAAAGGTAGTTGACAACACCAATTTTCAAAGGTAGAGAGAGCCCTATTGAGTGCCAGGGGTGCCTGGTAGGTCGAGCACAAACTGAGGAGCTGATAATGGTGTAATTTCGAGAATCTGGGACATCCAAATTCATCCCTTAGTGCAGAATACGATTTAACCTTCCCATCACAATATATGTCCTTGAAAATCCCAAATCCCCTCCCTCCTCCCAACCCTAGTTTCGCAGAGCTCAGCACTTCCGGGATTCCCGGGTTACCAGTGAGTGGAGTAAGGGGACCCCCAGACCTCAGGATGGACATAGAGGAGGGGAAAGATCTAATTATTCGTACAGTCGTCGGTGTAATAAGAGGAAGAGATATCAGCCTTTTTTTGGGAAGCCACAGAGGGGGCAACCAGGGAGCTGCCGCTGTAGGAGACCTGTATATCTCAGTTTCAATTTGAACCCAGGACTTAGAATAGGAATTGTGGAAACTGTCTAATATTCTGACTGCTGATGCAGCCAAATAATAAGCCTGAAAGTTCGGAATTGAGAGCCCTCCTTCCGATTTAGGTTTCATCAGGATGGTTCTAGATATCCTTGGATGCTTGCGCGCACAGACAAACTGCATGATCAGACTATGCAGAGAACGACAGAAGGACTTAGAAAGGAGAATCGGTATGGTCTGGAAAAGGTACAGCAATCTGGGGAAAATGTTCATCTTAACTATATTGTCTCGCCGCATCCAGGAGAAATCTTTGTTGTTCCACCTGGATAGGTCGACTCGCATTGAGTTGACAAAGGGTGGAAAGTTGAGATCAAATACTTTGTCCAGGTTTGCAGGGATATTGACCCCCAAGTATTTAATATGCGAGGGAGCCCAGGAGAAGGAGTAATTGTCCCTCAGCCGAGCAGCTTCCTCTGGGGGAGAGAAACATTCAGGGCCATGCTTTTGGCCATGTTTACTTTATGGTTACTAAATGACCCATAGGAGCGCAGAACCTGAAGAATGGAGGGGAGAGAGATATGGGGTTCCGTGACGTACAGTAGTAGATCGTCCGCGAAGGCGGAGCACTTCACTTCGAGCCTGCCACACTTAATCCCATGGATAGCCGTGGTCATGCGAATGTCTTGGAGTAAGTGCTCCATGGCCAGGGCGTACAGGAGAGGGGAGAGGGGGCATCCCTGCCTGGTACCATTGTGTATAAGAAATGGGGCAGATAGCGTACCATTTACCCGAACCTGTGCTTGCGGGTTACTATAAAGAGCGAAAATCTTATCATGGAGGGACGGGCCTATACCCATAGCACCGAGAGCTCCTGAGAGAAAAGACCAATCTACCCGATCAAAGGCCTTTTCTGCGTCCAGAGAGAGTAACATGCAAGGGATTCCTGACTTACGCGCATAATTATTTAATGTGAACATTTTGAGAGTGTTATCTCTCGCTTCTCTAGTGGGGATAAAGCCAACCTGATCAAGATGGATACGGTCACTTAGCAGGGGATTCAGTCTCAAGGCAATAATTTTGGCAAAAATTTTTACGTCGGTGTTAATTAAAGAAATTGGGCGATAGTTCTGGCACAGGGCTGGATCTTTCCCTTCTTTAGGAATGACCGTAATGTGGGCTTTGAGGGAGTCCGGGACAAAGGGGGAGGAGTGGGAGACTGAATTAAAGTTGAGCAAGAGAGGAGGGCTAGATCTTCCTCTAGGACTTTATAAATCTTTGCCGTAAAGCCATCCGGACCTGGGCTTTTACCTGTCGGCATTGCGGCAATAGCGGACTGGAGCTCCTGAAGGGAAAAGGGAGATTCCAAAGAGTTGACGACCTCTGGCGGCAGGACCGGATGAGCTGTGTGTTTAAGATAGTCCTGTAGTGCAGTTGATAATTCCGTACTATCGGTTCCCTGAGTTTGCCTAGGAAGATTATAAAGATTCGAATAGTATTCTTGGAATACTGCCAAAATATCCTCAGTCAGGTGTACCAGTTGTCCTTCTGTAGTTTTAATCTGGGGGACGAACAAGGCTGCCCTTTTTTCCCTTAACGCCCGTGCTAGGTATCTACCCGGCTTGTTGCTCCATTCGTAAAAACCTGCCTCCCGGACCTGCCGGAACCGCTTGTGTTTGCGCTCCATCAACGCTAACACTTCGTGGCGGAGCTTGAGCAAGGCTCTAAGATCCGACTCTGATCCCGAGACCTTGTGAGCATTATATTCAGTGTGGAGTTCAGACAATAACGAATGGAGCTTGCCCGTTGCCTCACGTTTAAGACGCGCACCATGCTTTATCAGGACTCCGCGCATGACACACTTCAGCGCCTCCCATCGGGTCTGGGGGGAGGTTGGGTCTCCCCTGTGATGGTCCTGGAAGTCTGAGATAGTGACTTGGAGATCTTTCAAGCATAGCGCATCCTGCAAGAGGGATTCGTTGTTCTTCCAGGCGAATGGGGGGCGCTTGAAGTGCGGCAGGTCCAGGTCACAATGAATCAGAGCATGGTCAGAATGAAGCATTACATCAATCTTAGAGTCGGTTACTAGTGGGAGAAGAGAGTGCTGGGTGAAAATATAATCAATGCGGCTATATAGCTGGTGGGGATTCGAAAAGGTGTAGTCCCTCTCACCTTGGTGCATGATGCGCCAAACATCCGAGAGCTGCATATTATGCAACAGTCTCTTGAGCCTATTAAGCACTCGGTGGGGAACGTCCGCTCGAAGTATCAAGAGTGGGATGTAAGGCTAAGTTAAGATCTCCACAGAGTACTATTTGCCCTTGGGCAAAGCATGTTAGCTCATCCAACACCCTGGTGAGAAAAGAAATCTGTCCTCTATTCGGGACATAGATATTTGCGATGGTGTACAGGTGACCCTGAAAACTGCACTTTAAGAAAATCGCTCTAGCATCCTTGTCAATATAGGTGTCGAGCACCTGAAGGGGGAGAGATCTATGCACTAGTATAGCCACTCCTTTAGTCTTTTGGTCCGGGTTTCCACTATGGTACCAGGCAGGGAAATATTTGTTTTGAAGTAGCCGCTCCTGAGCCCTGAGCAAGTGTGTTTCTTGCAGGCAGATAATGTGGGATTTTAGCCTGTGCAAGTGGTAAAAGAGCTTTGACCGTTTTTCAGGCAGGTTTAGTCCCTTAAAATTAAGGGACGTTACCCTCAAAGTATGCATTCATACAACCAGACAAACGCACTCAAGAGGCGTTTTGGTAATACCGGGTAGTAGCAGGAGGGCCGACCCCGACTGGCTGAGGGGATTGACAAAAGAAACGGGGAGAAACTAAACAACATAGGCCAACGAGATCTACAAGGCCAAGATATAGAAAAAGAACTTAGGCGCAGCCTCACAACTGCAGTTAACCAGCACTGTATGCTGGTCAAAACAAACCAACATGGTTCTTGGGGGTCAGTGTGGACCATCCGAGGTAAGGGTCCCCACAGGGTGTAAGAAACTCAAAATCATTTGAGCTCCCAATGGCAGGAAAGATCATCTAAGTGACTAAGGATGCCTAGCCGCTATGAAAACAATCTACAAACAGATATAAATCACATCATCAGCGCCGAACATACTAACAAAAGATAACCTATCAGGGAGAAACACAGAGCGAACAGGTGCCCTAAAAAGAGGAAGGGAGAAAACAGAGCGAAAGACAAATTACATTCCCTCAGTCACAAAAGAATATCTCACGTGTCCCTGATCTCAGTTCAGCGATGAGGATCCAGAGAATCAGTAGGGGCATTAGGGACAGCCGAGATTCTTCTTCGCCTATTCGGACGCTGGGACTTTGGAGAGGCAGGAGAAAAGGGCCAGCGACTTGGACGATGACTGAAGGAGGACAGTCCAGGAGAGGCCGGGTCAGTCGCAGCATGCCAATCAGGAAGGTCCACTCGTGGCAGACCCAGGGCTGAGAGGAAATTCGGGAGATCCAGTAAGGATTGAAATGTTATGAAGGATTCACCTCGCTTCACCTGCAATGCGAAGGGGAAACCCCAGCAGTACTGAATGTTACGTTCTTGGAGGATCACAAGTAGGGGTTTAAGAGCTGCTCGCATCGTAAGAGTCCGTCTGGACAGATCAGGGTAAAGTCCAATTGGCGCATCCTTGTAGCGAACAGTCCCCAGGAGACGGGCCTTTCTCAGGATTTCTTCTTTAATGTTGTAGTGATGGATCCTGCAGATGACATCTCTCGGATTGGCAGGGTCCTGACTCTGAGGACGGAGAACCCTATAGGCTCTATCAAACTCAATGAAGGTATCAAGAGGATGGCCCAGAACATGATTGACCAGCTTTGTGAGGACAGGAATCAGTTCGGAAGTACGCACTGTTTCAGGGAGGCCTCACAGCCTAATGTTGTTGCGGCGGCTGCGGTTCTCCAAATCGTCCAAGTGAGCCGCAGGATGATTATGTCGAGCGACTTGGTCAGCTAATTCAGCTTGGAGGCTTGTTATTGCATTAGAGGATGACGTCTGTGTATGCTCGAGCTGCTGACATTTCTGTTGAAGCTCTTCCACCGCTGTCTGGACCGGTTGTAGTTCTTGACGCCAGGCTTGCCGCAGGTCCTGGCTCAGTTGCGAGATTTCCGCTTTAGACGGAAGAAGGGATAACAAAGCTTGTAGCTCTGGATGAGAAGATAGAGCCTGGAGCGCCGCATCTGGAGAAGGTAGAGTGATGAGAGTTGGCTCAGCGATCGGACCACATAGCGGAGTGCCCCGTTGCTGCAAGGAAGTCACTTCAGGAGCAGGTCGAGGGCTACTGATCCACGTTGGAGACTCCGGATTGGAAGACCAGGAAGCCTCCTGTACTGTTGACAGGCGTTTGTTGTCTAGTCGCTCTCTGGGTTCATCCTCCAATGGCAGTAGGTGAGGGCTGGCGCTTAGCGGCCCTTTTGAGGGGGACCCCGTATTGCTGAGCATTCCGACACCGAGTCGGACCCAGATGGGAGTCGCATGGTGTATCCAGGGTTGTATCGGGCGTGCGATGCCTGCACAGGGGTGCTATCTTCATAGAGACCAGCCACAGGAGGTGTAGCTCCGGCCTGAGATGAGGGTCTCGCAGTTGGTAGATGTTGTAACTGGTGCCCTGCACAGGGGTGATGGTGGACAATGGCAGCGGTGGAAAGAAGCGGTCTCTCCACCCACGTGGCTTGATGTAGGGTCTCTGCACAAGGGGTCTGCTGAGAGGATGCCGGCAGAAGATTAATACCCCTTGTCAGTCCCTGTGCAGGATTATAGTTATCATCAAGCTCTGTTGTAAGCTGGCTGAACCCCAAGGATCCTTCAGCTGCCCAGTTCATAGAGACATCTATCCTGGGATCAGGACTCGCTGGTCTGATGGCCATGTCAGCATGCTTGTCTGATATCACAGACCCTTGTCCCTGCATAGGACCCTTTTTGAGTTGCTGTGCACCCACCATAGACCCAGAAAGGGGGGTAGAACTCTCCCTTATTAATTCCGGTTTCCTCTGTGCATTGTGACCGGGGTCCTGGGATGGCGCCTGCGGCGCAGCGTGACTGCCCAAGATGGCGGCGGTGCGAAGCGGAGAGTGCTGCAGTTCCCGGGGGAGCTCAGCAGGGTGTCCCTTCGGGGGGAAGAGCGAGGCTCGGGGACCGGGTAACTGCAGGTGGCAGACAGGTGTCCGCTAGAGCATGCGAGCGTCGGACCACAGGAGCGTCGTAAGGTACCTGTGTATCCGGGGTGGATCCACGATCCGGAGGCTGCCGCTTCTGCCTCGTTGCGTCTGTGGCTGTCGCCTCAGCTGTGGGAGCGGGAGTGCGCTCGGGTCCCGAGGCGGCCGAAGTCCTCTGCGGCCACAGTGGGGATGAGTCGCCGGGACAATCCGGTCTGGTCGGCGCGCCGCGGACATTCAGCGGTAAGGCGGGAGCAGGAGAAGATGGCGCCGAGGCAGGAGAGACGCGGGGCAGCAGGCCTTCTTCTTCCAGGCCTTGTAGCGGCGTAAAAAAATTAGAGATGGGGATTTCTCCCAGAGAAGCCGCTTTAGTAAGCTTGGGAGCCTTTCTCACTCTCCTAGGGCTCATTTCTGCGGTAATCTTTAGGTGTTAGGCTATGTCCTGCCGGGAGCTCTGCTGGCGTGCGACCGTTCCCTTCACATGGCAAGCCACGCCCCGAAAAGCAGTTTTTTTAACGTGATTCGTCCCGAAGTAATTCGGAACGAAGTTATTTTTTGTCGGGAAATTCGGCGAAGCGAGCAAACCTAATTTCGAGAAATTTGCCCATCTCTAATTACAATGCATTAAGCTGTAAAAATGATGGCCAAAAAAATATGCAATTTTGGGGTTTGGAATTTTTTCTTCTGTTCAATGTACAGGATAATGATGTTATATTTTAATAGATCAGACTTTTCCTGATGCAGCGATACCAAATATGTGTAACTTTTTTATTATTTTATTTTTTTATTTGTAAAGCTCTCTAATTTCTCTGCTTACTTTGCACAATTACCTTCTAAAGTTGTGTTTCAATAGTCGCCATGTACCTGAAAACAAATGTCTATTCTTTAAGTATGAACTGTATTAAGACCTTATTAAATTAAAATGCTAAAATAAAAGTTAACTTAGAATTGACTTTTTCAATAATATAAACTTCTTTATAAGCTTTTTTTGTGCAACTTTAACAACTTTTATACAATATACTAGTAACAGACCTTGGAAATGTGCATACAATTTAAAATGGGCCATTATCTTGTCCCAGCTCTACAATAGCTTTATTATATGTTAAAAAGAATACTAAGAATTATCTCCTAGATAATGCATTTCCTTAGGACACCCATGTATATTTTGCATTACTATAAAGACAGATATCTGAAAGAGAAGCATATGTAATGTCACAATGACCACACTTGGATAAGGATCTTCAGAAAGTAGAAATCAAATAAACCATATTTAGGAAATGCAGTTTTAAAGAGCTAACCTAAAAAGTAAACCCATTAGTTTTCGCAATATAACGTTTAAATTAATATTCTTTTTAAAGATCTTCCAAACTAAGTGTTGTACTTCATGAGTTCTATAACCATAGACCAGTGTTTCTCAACTCCAGTCCTCAAGACCCACCAACAGGTCATGTTTTCAGGATCTCCCACAGAATGCGCTGACAATAATGATATCACCTGTGCAATGCTAATTATATCACCTGTGCAATACTGAGGAAATCCTGAAAACTTGACCTGTTGGTGGGTTTTGAGGACTGGAGTTGAGAAACACTGCCATAGACAGTAAAGTACAAATGTACCACCTTGGGGCACATGTAGTCAGATATCATGAGTAGTGTTGATCGAACCGTTCTTGAATAGTTTATCTCTAGTAGAACTTCTCAAATTTTTAGAACTCGTACTGTACCGAACATTTTAATGTTCGTTGGAGTATAGTTCTAGTTCTAGTTCGACATGCCATTTTCAGTTTTGTTTTCAGCAACTTTCTGCACTTTTGGCGGCCATCCAATCAACTTTCTGCACTTTTGGTGGCCATCCAATCAGTGCAGAGCACAGAGAAGCGTCAAAAGGTGTAGGGCTCTCATTGGCTACTAAAATCACATGACCATGTTATATATATTTCACTGTATTACCTTGTGAACGGCATTTTCAGCTCAGCTCTCTGTACTGTACAGACTGCTCTTAGTTAGATAGCAATTCCCTCTCCATAGACAGTAATAGTTAGGGAGTTTGGTATTGCTGGCTGCATCTTTCCCACACCCGGAAGCTGTTATTTGGCGACATTTTCAGGCTCACATAATGTCTAACTCTCATATACTTGGATATAAATTATACGGAGTGTTTGGATTAGCTAAATCATACTCAGTGGCCAAAAGTTCAGTTTTTGCAGTTTTGGGGGTTCAGTAATTGTATAACACACCGTTTCCAAATCTCCTATGTGTCAAAGGGGATTTTGGGCCCCCTCAAGATGCAGGGCCCCATAGGAGTTGCTACTGCTGCACCTCCTATAGCTACGCCCCTGCCTGCAAGCTGTCTCATCTTTTCAGTTAGCCATTGAAAAGATTGACGTATTTTAGCCTCTCAATTTTTTTCTGTCACTCTTAGAGCCAGATTTTCTTCACTAAGTTATTCCATGTATCCAGTTTACTGTTATGAATGGTAATTACAGCTTCTCCTCACCTGTATAGGTATAAAAATTAACCAGAAAATCTTCTCCCATTTACTTTAATGGGGTTTGAGTTTTAGTTCGAATAGGACCTTGAACCGAACACACTAAAGTTCGAGGTTCTAATCAAACTAGAAAATTTTACTGCTCGCTCATCTCTAATTGTGAGCTTTCCCTAAAGGAGTGATCTTAATTCTGTTAGAAATGAACAGACGGAAGTTAGTAGATGGGAGGATGATCTCTGTCAGAGTGATTTGTGGACCCCCCATGATCCTTGAGTAGTAAGTTGTAGGTTTTCTTCACTAAGGAATATAGTGGGTTACTTAATTAATATTTTAATTGATCAAAGAGTTATTAGTGTAGGTCAGGTCACATATTTCAATTTAACCCTAATCCTTATCCTTGCCTAACAACAAAAGTTATCCAGCATGCCTTGATATTAGCAAGATGTGCTAGATTCATACCAACCTCACCTCAAAAGAATGACATGCACTGCAAATTTCAATTCTCACCCTAAAAGCTTCTAAAGTTATCCAGCAAGCCTTGGTATAGGTTTGGCTAGAGCCATATCAGCTTCACCTTAATAGAATGGCTTGCACTTGCAATTTTCACCTCCTCTTATATGTCTATCTTTCAGGAGTTAGTCCTCTGTGCATACTTCAGCCTGAGATCCTGTGCCCACCCCACTCAAAATACTGTACTTGGCCTTAATAATTACACCATTAATACACAGTCGTATTTTTTAAAACAGCCTCTTCTATCCCTACAGGATCCGTGTGTGTTCTGGGAATATTCTATGCCATGTTCTTAAGACATTTTCTCTTTGTTTATAATAACCTACTTTAAAAATATTCACGCAATTGGTTTCACCCTGGTCACAATGACCTGAACTATAACATTATCACTCTAATTAATCATTAATTAAAAAAGTGAACAGCATAAAAATAAAATAAATACAAAAATGGCAGAATAAAAAATGATCAAAAGGTTGTATGCATCCTAAAATGGTAATAATAAAAACTATTCATCCCACCAAAAATTTAATAAAACATTAAATAAAAATATGGGAAATTGGAATAGCTGTAATCGTATGATCCCATAGAAAAAAGCTAACATATCATTTATACTTCATAGGAAATGCAGTACATGCTAAACTCCAAAATTAATTTTTTGGGTTAACTTTTTACAGAATTCTCCATGAGGTATAAATGATATGTTAGCTTTATTCTGTGGAATGACACAATTACGATTACATTTCATGTACAATTACAAGTACCATTACAGAAAAGCATTTTTTTTCACCCCTCCCTCCACAACAAATAATAAATGTTTTATTAAATTAAATAAACCCCAAAAAGCTACCATAAAAAATACTGCTCATCCTGCAGAAAACAAGCCGTGATACATGAAGTCGAAGAAAATTTTAAATTTGTTAAAATGAACCGAATAAATACAGAAGAATGTACTCTAAAATAACTTCCTCCTTAAGAGGTTAAACTAATCATGTTAAGATACAAGTTATTATATTGATTGGCACAAAATAATATTAATATTTACAATAAAAAATTCTCCATTTATTTAATCTCTATCTGCTATTTGCAGGATTTTTCAAAACTCGGATTTCAAATCCATGTCCATGAAAAAAAAAAATGAGTATGTTCATTGTTGAGCAAACCTTTGTTGAATCCCATTTCTGCAGCAGTGACGCGGGTAAGCCCCATTGAAATGGGGCTAATCTGCATCCAAATACGTCCTCTGTTAAAAAAAAATTAATGGCAGAACTCCAAGGTGTCGCCTTGGATTTCTGCTGAGGAAAACAGATAAAAAAAATTTAAATTGAAAAAGTCTGACCTGGAAAGATACCCTGACTTTAAAAAACTAACTAATTTGATGCTCTTTTAGCGTGGGATAGGGCCCATTCTGAGTTTTTGCTATGAGGGCCCTATCATTTCTGTGAATGCCCCTGAAACTCAGTGAGAACAAAATAAAAGTTATTTGATGTTCAGAATGGGTTTGAAACAGAAAAGTACCTTGATGACAGACAGTTACAGAGATAACATAACAATGTTCCTTTAATTAATGTAAAGTGGATTTTGGATTATTCATCAATTATCTATCATAAAGTACAGTTTTAAAGCTGTCTTTCTTGAAACTTTGCTCCTCGTCCTGGCTGTGTATTATATGTACTTATAAATGTTCCTTATTTTACTCTATTAATATCTCATAATTTTGGTACTTTTGAGCAGTCAGTTGGCTATTTCATTTAATTTGTTTAGAAATTCCAAGATTTTAAAAAAGTGATGTGAGCTAGAGTGAGTAGATTGGGTTGAAATGAAAACTTACAGTTTTTAGCTATAAGTATTATGGGAGTAATCATACACAAGTTGAAAAACTTTAACACCACCCAAAAAAAAATTTCAGGGCATAAAAACCTTTAAACTGTAACACTTATTTTATTATATCCTGCCACCTATTATTAAACACAAAATTAAAAAATTCAGTTTCAGTGGAAATATAATAACAGTATCCATCATTCTTATTAAATTTTCACAACAAGCGATTGTATTCAGTAATATGTATTTATATAATGCTAACATATTCCACAGCAGTGTACAGAGATTGTCATCACTCGTATCAATATTCCTGTGCTCATTGCACAATCTAAATTCCAAACGAACCTTTCCGTATGTTTTTGAAGTATAGCAAGAAACAGGAGTACCCGGAGAAAACCCACACAAACAAGAGATGAACATAAAAACTCTATGCACATGTTTTACTTAATTTGGTTCTCAAAAAGGACCTCTTCATGGTAATAGTGCTAACCACTGTGCCACCATACTGTATATCTCACCCAGGTGACATATAATACAATATGTTTTGTAGCATGTACCATGTATGTGAGTTGTTTTTTTTATCTCAGTTCCAGAAAGGTCAGGCAGCGACATATCCCCTAGGCAACTGTGTATATGCTATATGGATGCAGAGGTAGGTGTTTCACCCAAAACAAGATGCTTGTTCCCAAAGACATCTTTGCCACATAAGAAGAAACATGGAAGCTGGGGGCCATATTACTGATTTTGCAATGGAGCCCATTTCAATGGAGTCAAACTATTCTTCCGCCCCAAATTCAGTGCTTGCCTCTAACAAAGGGCCACATTTATGAAAACTGTCTAGGTCTAAAACTCACTTTGTTGCCTATAGCAACCAATCAGAGCGTCCTTCTCATTTTTATAAGAAAACAGATAAATAGTGAGCTCCAAAACCAGTTCTTGGTAGTATTTTTTGGTAAGATTAGATATAAAGACAGCTAAGGTTTTGGTTTCTTTTTTATTGTCATTAGAGGAAAAGAAACATCTGTTTAAAAGATGTGCCTGACATTTTTTTTTATCTACAGAATGGACTTATCACATTTGGTTAAAATCATATTTCCCTAAACAAATGTTTGCACATTTAATTTGTCATCCATCTTAAATTCATCTGTCTTAAATAAAGACACTATACATTCTCATGGGGGTTTCTAAGAAAGGTAGAAAACCTTTGTTTTCCAACAATGAATATTAGTAAAAGTTAATGAAAATCAAATAGATTTCTTTGATAACTGAATACCATATTTTTGAAAGGACCTAAACCCAGTCACATTAAAAATAAAAATATGCTTAAGAATATACCACTTTCATACAGATTTAAAATGGATGTATTTAGGGCGACATATCAGAAGAGTGGCATTTCCACGCCAGTTTTAGGCGCATTAAATCAGTGTAAAATGTGCCAGAAGGTCCGATCCTTTCAAAAATCTGGCATCAGGTATACCTTGCATAGAAAAGTTAATGTGCCTATAAAGGCGCATTGCGCAAATCTCGGCACATAGGATATCATTGGTAGTGTATGCAATGCGCCTAAAAAGGTGCATTGCCCGATGGAGGCGCACAGCGCACCATATTTAAGCACATTACAATGTTTCGTGCCCGGCGTATAATGCACCTAGTTTTGGTGTACGGCAGTTCATTTACATCGAGAATATGGCGTCAAAAGTGGTTTTGGTGCAAAATAGACCATAAAACTGCCATTGGCATGTTGGGAAATGTCGCCCTTAGTTATTATAGTGAACACAAAGAGGATATCCGGGCGTTGATCCCATGCAGAACCAGTGCCACCAAATACTCCCGAGTCCGGCTCCGGTAAAAAACAACTACGTTTATTGCAGACAATTAAAACAGCACTCTGGCAACAACACTTGTGCACACAGGTGATGAAACAACAAACGCGTTTCGGGCAATCTGCCCTTGTTCACTGTTATAGCATCCTGTTTCTCACCTATCTTATAAAACCACATTAAAACCAATCACCTTAGATTTTCCAAGCACATGACCCTTAGGTACAGGTCAGTCCTCGGTATTTTGTCAGGCAAACAGTGGAGAGAGGATTATACTTGGGTCACGTGTGACGTGGTGGGATTGTAGTCTTGCATCCCCCACGAAGTAGCCATCCAAGCCTTGGGTTTCTTTTAACCCCTTAAGGACCCGTGTTTTTTTTCTGGTGACACGTTCGTTTTTCCCTCCTCGCCTTCCCAGAGCCATAACTTTTTTATTTTTCCACCTACATAGACACATGAGGGCTTTTATTTTGCGGGACAAGATGTACTTTCTAATGGTGTTATTCACTATACTATAGAATATACTGGGAAGCCGCAAAAAAATTCCAAGTGGGACAAATTGTGAAAAAAAATGTATTTTTGCCATCGCTAGCAGTTTGGAATGCTTGCGACTTTTTTGATCATTTTTATTCCATTTTTTGAGTGACGTAAAAAAAGACCAAAAAACGCAATTTTGCCGTTTGGAATTTTTTTTCTTCTACGGTGTTCAGCGTACAGGATAAATGATGTTATATTTTTATAGATCTGACTTTTTCAGACGCGGCTATACCAAACATGTGTAACTTTTTTATTATTTTAATGATTTTATTTGTAAAATGGGGAAGGGGGGTGATTTGAACTTTTAATACTTTTTTTTTTTTTTTTTGTACTTTAAAACTTTCTTTTTTATTTTTTTTTACTGTAAGATTTAGTCCCCCTATGGTGCTTGACCACTAGGGGGCGCGATTGTTAATACAACCTAATGCATTGCATAGGCAATGCATTAGGATGTACAAAAGGGCGGTTTCCCACTTCCTGTCTGCGGAGGGAAGTGGACAAACCGGCCATGGGTAAGTGACGGGAGCCTGCACAAGGCTCCCCACCACCATGCCCGTCGTTTTGATCGGTGCAGGTGCCGATGACCGTAACGATCGGTGCGCGGCACCGATCAGCGTCAAACAACGCCACGGCCATCTTTGCCGCGGTGTGTGATGGGTTAAACAGCGCCGGCAGGTGGAGCCACCCGCCGGCACTTTTACAGCTGGGTATTAGCGGCGATTAGCCGCTAACACCCGGCGGCTGTGCGGGGGGGCCGCGGAGCGATCCCCCTGCAAAGCCCCTTAGAGGCCCTGGGACGTACTCATACGCCCAAGGTCATTAAGGGGTTAAGCCAATATGGCCTCTATGAGAAAAATCTGCAAATTTTCATCTAACTAGCTGTGGAATATTTACTTAAGAGCAATTTTTTCAAATTTGAAAATACGTTTTTTCTCCAGCTCATTGGGGCTCCAATGGGTGCGACTTTTTCCCCGTCGTTGGCCAATATAACGATGGCATGGTGGGAACACCATGCTATCTACAATCCTAATAACCCCTATGTGGATTGTATGGTGTGGTATGGGTGCTACATCGACGACCTCCTTATTATATGGGGTCGCGATGTGGTGCTTATACCACCATTCTTCCAATACATTAATCAAAATGATTTCAATCTAAAATTCATGGGGACATGGAATAGTGAAAATATATCATTCCTGGATATAAATTTGAGGGGTGACAAAGACATGGAGAAGATAGTAACCAAATTATACCAAAAACCTAATGCTTGCAACTCTATTTTAAGGGCTAACAGCTGCCACAGTGAAAACATCATAAAGGCTATACCCTATGGGGAGTTTGTGAGAGCTAGGAGGATATGTACCAGTATAGAAGGGATACCAGTATAAAGACATAGATAAAGCTAAAAACAAAGCTAGCAAAATGACACAAGAACAGCTACTAGTTAAAACGGAAAGAAAGCAGGAACATAAAAAAGACAAACTAACATTTTCCACTAGATACAGTAGAAACTATAAGGAAGTCAAATCTATCTTCAAAAGAAACATTAATATCTTGCGACAGGATGAAAAATTGACAGAAATCCTCGATAAGGGTATACAGGTGGTACCCAGAAGAGGTAAAACCTTGGGGAATTTCATATCCCCAAGTGTACATATCTCCAGACAAGAGAACAAGGGGAAGACTTGGCTATCCCAAAAGGGGTTTTTCAAATGTGGGGGAGCTTGTTGCAATGCTTTTGATAAGGCCTCTAAAATGACTGAATTTTCAATTTTTCAGAAACAACAACATAAAGACATACGTCAGTTTATAAATTGTAACAGTCACCACCTAATATATATTAGAGAATGCACAATATGCGAAAAAAAGTATGAGGGGAGCACAATCAGGAAATTAAAGGTCCGCATTATGGAACATATTTCCAGTCTAAAGAAAAATCACGGACAGATGTCGGGAGCGGCTAAGCATTTCCTAGACTCCCATAGTGCAGAGTTCTCAGGATTTAGGTTTTATACCCTCGAAACAGTGCCACGTCCCTAGAGAGGAGGAAACTGGACGAAAGCAATTAGAAAAAAAGAGGTACATGGATAATGAGACTAGGTACTAGGAGGCCAAAAAGGTCCCTTAAAATACCGCAACAGATATGTTATATTTTTCAAAGGTATGGGCAGTATATCTAAACATATAAGTTTACAAACTTTAATACATTTTCGTATCACCACCATTATAATACCTTAATAATGAGATATGCCCATAGCATATATCTTTGAGGAAACGTTGTATGTTTTATGTGCCCCAAGCAAAGGGTTAAATTAGAGCTCATTACCATCACAAGTACCTAAGGGTCATGTGCTTGGAAAATCTAAGGTGATTGATTTTAATGTGGTTTTATAAGATAGGTGAGAAACAGGATGCTATAACAGTAAACCCAAGGCAGATTCCCCGAAACGAGTTTGTTGTTTCATCACCTGTGTGCACGAGTGTTGTTGCCAGAGTGCTGTTTTAATTGTCTGCAATAAACGTAGTTGTTTTTACCGGAGCCGGACTCGGGAGTATTTGGTGGCGCCGATCCTGCATGGGATCAATGCCCGGATATCCGCTTTGTGTTCAGTGTTACCGCTACGAGTCCACAGGAGTTAACTGCTACACCTGGATCCTTGGCAAAGAAGCTACATACAAGTCCGCGGTAAGGTGAGCTGCATTTCTTCTATTTGAAATTGTTGCGTGTTTGGCCGCTATATACAGTTCACCGCAGGACACTTATCTATATGCCATATTATATAAGGATACCGTAGCAGCTTCAAACAGCACCAATCATTGGGCACACACTCTGAGACACACAGCACCGCCCTGCTTTAATCAGAAGATGGCAACAGACAGAATGGCAAAATTAGCGGCAGTGTTTAACAACATGCAAACCCACACTGACAAAAATATGGAATGGAAACGAGCATTTTTAGACCTAGAAAAGGCCAAAATAAAAGAGCTAAAAATATGGTGGGACCAGCAGACCTTAAGGACATACTTAGAGAGAAAAATTATACCCAGAGGATTAAGAATAAAAAAACTCCCGTCATTTGAAACAACAGAAGAATTCACATTAAAGTGGAACAACATATTGTCAGACTGCTCACTGGCTCTCATCAAACTACCAAAAACAAAAAAATCATGTATTAAAACATCACTTTTAATTATACAATTCTAAAAGAGGAGAAAGACACCTCACTAAATACTAAATAAACATATAACCCTAAAGAGGAAATCAGGGACAACGCCCCAAAAAGGGCGGCCCTGTCAGGAACCTAAACCCTAATTAAGCTAACCCTGTTACTACAAATGTCCCAACATGTTTCTATGTCCCAATAGACATTTCATCAGGGGACGAAGTACGAATAAGGTTTGTTCAGAAATAAGAAAAAAGGTCCAAAGTTATTAAAAGGACCATAGAATGATATACAAATTTCTATCTTGTAAGACACAGGGCAAATGGAGACTAAAAGTTAACTCCACAATAAAGGGTAGTGGTATGGTTTCCACAAAAATAGAGGGGTGGCGGTATGGTTTCCACTCAAAAAGACCCCTCTATAAGTCAGAAGAGACCCACCGGGGTGACAAGGGGTTTTTGTATAAAATAAACCCAAAAACCCGGTTTTTAAACATAAATACGTAGGGGTTTTAAAAGA